>JAQFYM010001187.1:0-37849 GCA_034694785.1 Agrenia bidenticulata | reverse complement strand
GTTTCAAAAGTTGTTATTTTTCGAAATAATTCTATTTGTCGTAACCTCTAGCGACAAGAAGAGTCCATTAATCTTGACAATTGACAGTACAAAGTAGCCATTAATCAGAAATATAATCCAAGTTGGGATTCCAATCAAAATAGCGAGTTTAAAAAAATTGAAATTTGTTCGTAGTTTTAAGGTATCGTCCTTTGAAGGCTGAACAATTCTTGCCCCTACGTCCTCAATCATGATCTGGTAATTAACGTTGAATGCCAAAAAGGGATGAACAAGTTCAAAGCTGTGAGCTGTAGAATATGGAAAGTACGAGACAGGCTACTCTCAAAGAGGCTTGGAAAGATGGATCAAGTGCCTCAGTGACAAGAAGTAGTAGTAGTATGAACAACGCCGGTACCGGGCTCAGCCATAACATGTCCGCCCCTGAGCGGGGCACCGGAATCAGAGGTAGAGGTAGGGGTCAAAGTTCCAGTTTAAGGGGACGGAAGGAAAAATCCGACGGACGAGGAACGGGTAGAGGTCGAGGTCGTGGTAGGGGTCGAGGGGCTAAACTAGGAAAGATTGTTGACTCGACATTTCCCGAAGATGAAGAGGATCAGATTTGCCAACAGGCCATGGGGTATGATCGTGACTATTGCTCCTAATTTATGCATTTGATGCTGTTCGCTTAGTAATATGAAACAGTGTCTGATTCACTCATGTAATTGCACTTGTAGTCAATTTGAACTAAACACTAGCGATGTGTCAAAGGCATTTGAAAGTGCCAACGCTGCCGCAGAGTTACCAGGTTTCGATAGAGCTGCAGGTACGATTAAATTTAAAAAATAAAATACCAGAGTACTTTTAAAAGCAGTGGAAATATATTTATGTTTAAATTTAAATTTTTTTCATTAGGTGATATATGGATCTACCCTACCAATAAATCTGTAAGAGATTACCAGTTTCAAATAGTTCAAACTGCCCTGTTTAACAACACAATGGTTAGCCTTCCAACAGGTACATTCCGTTATGACGTCTATTAATTTTGATGTAGATTGATTATATCAACTGCTAGCGTGGTAAATTAAATCTCAATTATTATTACAATTGATTTTAATTGTAAAATTTCAGGTTTGGGAAAGACTTTTATAGCTGCAGTTGTGATGTACAATTTTCACCGGTGGTATCCTAAAGATCTGGTAATATTCATGGCTCCTACTCGTCCGCTTGTGAAACAGCAGCTAGAGGCATGCCATAATATAGTAGGAATACACCCATCGAAGACAGTGGAGTTAACGGGTCAAACGGCACCAAAGAAACGGGAGGATTTATGGAAAACGAAATCTGTCTTCTTCTTAACCCCGCAAGTTATGACAAGTGATTTGTTGAGGGGATTTTGTCCAGCGGACCAAGTGAGATGTGTTGTAGTTGATGAAGCTCATAAGGCATTAGGAAACCACGCCTATGCCCAAGTAATCTCAATGTTGTGCGAAAAAAAAGCCTTGTTTAGAGTTCTTGCCCTCAGTGCCACTCCGGGAAGTGATTTAACTGCAGTTCAGCAGGTATGTTTTTCCTTTTCATAATGACTAAATAATACCTTCCATAGTTCCATTCCATACTGGAACTATGGAAAAACTATATTAGTGTGAAAAATCTATTTATCTCAAGGTATTCAAAAATCTTATGATATCCCGTGTGGAGCTACGGTCAGAAGGGTCTCCAGATATTCTTCCCTATATTCATGACAAACAAATTGACAAAGTTGTCGTTCCAATTGATGGATACCTGAAAACAGTCTATGATAATTTAGTTGAGGTAAATCTTACACATGTTACATTTTAGTTAAAACGGCTTTAATTAGTAACTCATTGTGTTTCACGTTTCAATTACTGTTTCTAGGTTTATCAAATGTACACAGGCAAACTAATGAAGCAAAATGTTCTTCAAGGTCGAGATGGCTCCTCATTTACTAGTTATCAGGTTTGTACTTGATTTGATTTGATTGTGATGTTGAAGAAACTAAAACATGAATAATTAAAAACCAGATTTTAAATTTTTTTTATAGTTGCTCAAAGCTCGAGAAATTTTTCGAGAGAAATTTGCTCGTAACTTCCCCAATTATGTAAAGGGTTACATCGAAGGAGATTTCGCAACTTGTATTTCCTTGGCGCATTCAGCGGATCTTCTATTAAATCATGGATTACGGTGCTTCTTCACATATTTGCAGGGTCAGTTTTACAGATATTTTCTTTTAATTTGTGCTTCATCAATTTAACTTTGAAAATGAGCTATTCGTGTTTTCGTTTTCAGGAGTTTTAAACAAAGAAAAAGGCAATCCAACAGTTACTGCGGAATTAAAAAAAAATACAAATCTTCAAAATGTTCTCACTGAATTGCAACAGAAGCTTAATATATCAGCCAAGAATTCTTCTTTCAATCTTAATTCCTCCAACTTATTTTCTTCCGTAAGTTCTTTTGCAATTTAATTTTATCCTTTTCTAAACAGACTAACGTCAACTTTTTTAAACTACTTGTTTGCAGTTTTCTAAGAGTGCAAATACTAGTTGCAATTTTATGGATGAAAACGAAGAAAGTCCTCCAGATTATCTCCTTAGTCATCCCAAGATGAAAGTTTTAAAAGAAATTATTGTTCTTCATTTTAAAGGTTTTGAGACGAAAAACGAAACAACGCGAGTAATGATTTTTAGTCAGGTAAAATGCAACTATAACTGCAAATTATAAATATGATGTGTTTGTTTGTATGCGTGCATTTTTTAACAAATGTGGATCAACTTACAGTACCGCGATAGTGTTCAAGAAATCGGAAACATGTTAAATACCTTAGGGCCACTAGTCAAGCCAATGGTATTTATAGGTCAAGCTAATAAATCCGGTGAAAACAGAGGATTGAAGCAAAAAGATCAAGTTCAAGTTGTTCAGCGTTTTAGAGATGGCGGTTTTAATGTGTTAGTGTCTACGTCAGTTGGGGAAGAAGGACTGGACATCGGTGAAGTTGATTTGATTATTTGCTTCGATACAAGTAAATCTCCAACACGATTAGTTCAGCGAATGGGTAGAACTGGGAGACAAAGACAGGGACGAATTATATTTTTACTCACTAAGGGCCGGGAAGAGCGGGTAATGGTTATTAAATGCTATTATAAAACACGTTTTCTTAAAATTATTGCTAATCAAAATAAATACCTATGTATTTTTTTATTTGCAGAGCTATGGCGCCAGTCGTAGCTTGCAGAACAGTATAAGCAAAAACATTACGGATCCGAGTAAATTACTTCCATATCTGTATAAATTCAGTCCCCGTATGGTTCCCAATGGTAAATTTAAATTTAAATCTAAATAAACTCCTAAAAGGTGACTGACTGAATGAAATTTATTAGGTGTAGAGCCTCAATGCTTTAAAATGAGCATCGTTTTGACAAGTGAACAAGATCAATTCAGGGAAGACGATGTGATTGTGATTGACGATGACAATTGCAAAGGTATTTAAGTTAATTTAAGTCGAACATCAACTACCAATTTTCAGGAATAACTAGTTTGTGATAATTAATGATATTTATTCTATGATTAGAGCAACCTTTACCGAAATCAAAAAAAGCTGTTCTTCGACCGAAAAAGACATCAGCAAATAGTGATACCAAACTTAAAAAAACGCCATTTAGTGCTGGAAGTATGACTTCTACCAACAATCCCAATGAACGAACAATTACTCAGTGTTTCGATGAATTAATACAAAAAGAAAATCAGACTGAAAAATCTCCGTTAAGAATTGGAAATCTAGCTGCAGAAAAAAAAGATGCGACGAAAGATACAAACGACATGAGCAATGATGATCATTCTATCATCATAGAAGATCATGACGTAATGTACGACATGGTTCCCGATTACGGCGATAACGACCTTCTTTCCGAACTTTTTGATGTGATAGATGCAGCTGTAACTGAATCTAAGTCCTGTCTCAATATTCCTCGACTACCTAAACCTATTAAATGGGTTTCAGAATTTAATACTATGAAAAATATGTCAATCATTGCAAATGACTTTAATCTAGAATATCTCAAGGAGAGGCTGGATTCTTACAAAGTTTTGCCTTCATACCGAGAAAAGTGCAGATGTGGAAATATCAACAACAGTCCTGTAAGCGTAATGCTAGAAGAGAAAATTGAAAGGGATGTATCGATTCTTCAAAACTTACCTGCCTTGTCTGTAATCGACTTAGACCTCAAGACTCCCAAAAATATTAACTCAAGTATAAATAGTTCTTCCAGCAAAACAGTCTACAAAAAAGAAATAGGAATGGATGAAGGTTTCATATTTGATGAAAACGATCCGATATTTGATGATGACTGGGAAGGGGATGGAGATGGCATTGTAAATAATGATTGTGGAAAGCTGAAGACAGTGAGTTTGTTAAACGACAAAAAAGCTTTAAAAATGAATTTAGGTATCACAGAAAATTTCTCTCCAATACCACTTTTTGATGACTCCTTCGATGAATTACCGTTTGATGAAATGGAGAAGGAAAATGCAATGCGTACAGATAATATTGGACACGCTAAAAGTAAAACAGATTTTACGACACCTGTGAAGAAATCTCAGTTCAATGACAGATTTGTCCTGCTTGATAGTTCGAAAACAGTTTTACCGTTTATTCCTTCAGTTTCACATAAAGATACTCCAATAAAGGCATACCCAATAATTAATATTCTTGATGATAGTAGTACCACAAGCAATGATGAGGAATTTCTCAGTCCTAAGCAACCATATAAGCCACCTGCGAAAGAACTGAAATATGAGCTTAGCCAGTACCGAAAACAGTCTCAAACTAAATCACAAGTCAATCGAGATCTTTTTAAGGATGATTTACTACTATTTGAAGATGATGAAGAATTTGATGAAGAAATGCTTCGACGAATAGAAAATAGCTCAAAGTTATCACCCAAAAAGACTGAATATGGTTTTGAAATGAAAGAAACAAATTCGTGTAGCTTATTGACATCGACGCCTGTGAAACATCTGACCTTGGAAGTCCTTCCTCTTGAAATCTCGTCTCCGCCTCAATGCAGTCCTAGAAGCTTGACCAGCGATTTATCGCCTGATTTAAGTCAGTTTCGTTTCTCAAACCGCATCAAGCGCATCCGACTTGAGGAACCTGATAACTTTGAACTTGCAACCACATGCTCTCAGATAATGGATCCTAACAATCACTCTGCAGAGCTTTTGAATCAATATGTGGAAGAACTACGGAAGAAAAGGTACATGGAAGCACAAAACAACCTAGCTGGAAGTAATAAACAGAATTGCACTATCTCTAATAATGTTTGTTTTACTCCAATAACTGCTCACAAGCATTCTACATCGACTCCGACAAGTATAGAAATTCCAACAGTCATCTCAACAGACTCCAGCAAAAAAATATTCAAATTCAAAAAGAAATCCATATCAGAAGCACGACTTGACTCGACTAAAAGTAAACTTATTAACATTCCTGGCATTACTACCCAACATCCACCAAAAGAACCCATTAAAATGCCTATGCTGAAACCGGATATTGGTATTATTGATTCTGTAACTCTGACCAAGAAATCAAACCAGCTTAGCAACAGTAAAGAGAATGTTGTTCCGAATACTTTCAAGTCTAATTTTGACCACAGAAAATCTACGGGAATCGGAACTTCTAATCTTCCTAGCAATCCTAGCCCAATCTTTCAGCCTCTTCTAAAAGATGACTGGATTGATATGAGTGTTCAGAGTGTTAGAGAAAACATGAATAAAATTAAATTTAAATTTAAGCCGAGTAAAAGTACCCCGACTGCGGCTGAACAGAAAATGACTTCGAAGCCAGTTCCAAGGTTTTTTGGCAACAGCTTTCTTAATGATAGTCAATATCAAACCTCAAAACTTTCTACAAAAGAGGGAACCCATACGAAAAAAAATCAAGAAAGTCCAATGCAAGATAAATTAATATGCAACGTTCAACGAACCTCTTTTCAAGATACAACCTTTACTGGCTTTAATCGAAGTGAAAAAGGAAAACAGCGGATGGAAGTTCAACGAGATTATCAAGGTCCATCTTTTAAGACTCCTCTTCCTCCTCGTGTACCACCACCTATTCTGTGGAATGACGATGATGACTTTATAACACCAATTCGGGGGGCACCAGTAACACCAAAAACAAATCCAAGAATTTTCCGCGAAGCTGTTGTACTATCTCCTTCCTCTGATTCATTTAAACTGACTGGAG
Source organism: Agrenia bidenticulata (assembly GCA_034694785.1). Lineage (NCBI taxonomy): Eukaryota > Metazoa > Arthropoda > Collembola > Entomobryomorpha > Isotomidae > Agrenia > Agrenia bidenticulata. The sequence goes on along the minus strand of JAQFYM010001187.1, from coordinate 31,611 downwards.
AAAGTACTGTGAGAAATTTTATAAATTCACCAACCCCAATAAAGTCTCTATCCAGTTCTAGTAATGTTAAAAAAACTAGAAAGCGGCGAAAGCTGAATGGAAATCCATTTATTGACGTTGAAGCTGAAGTTGATGGTGACGATTCCTCTTCCTCTGTGGATGAAAATGATGAATTTGAAGGTCTGGATGATTTCGATAACTCTTTCGTAGACAACGAAAGTGAGGAAATCACTGATACGTAAGTGTTTAGTAAATTTTGGTATCATCTTAATCTTTCGGATTAATTGTCTTTACAAATATATCTCATATTTTAGGCAGCAAATTCGTTACATCAGATCTGTTAAAGATTTTGAACCAATTCAAAGAAAAATTACGGAGAGAATTCTATCCCCTGTGGCTGATTTCAATGAGTTGGATACTGATTATGAGGATGTAAGAAAATCTCAACTTTGATTATTTATGCAAACATTATTGGCTAATTTGCTATGTTTTAATTTATTTGTATAGGATTCATTTTGTGTGTCAAATGATGACGTTGAATTCCAAGATATAGGAGTCTTTACTCAAGCAATGAATGTAGCGCGAGACGAGATTGATAAAGAAAGTCCGCGTTCATTGAAGAAAAGAAGAACTAGGAGGCAAGCAGCCGTAGCAAGAGAGGCTGATAGAGCCCAGTTGAAGAAATCTTCTAATTCAAATCCTGATCCGAATAAACGCCGACGTCGTATTATTATTCATAGTGACTCCAGCGATGAAGACTGATGATAGTTTAAAACAATTATAATCTCTTATTGCTTTTATATGTATTAGCTATGCTATTCCAATAAATTTCATTGCAAGACCGGTAAATTTTTTAGCTAAAGGTTTATTTGCTCTCGGTATTTGATATTAAACCTGAGGGAATTTTGTCATATCTGTAAGGATGTTTTTCAGGCGTTCCAGGGGATGATTTAACAAAGCTATTTTGGCTGTAGAAAGACGCAGATGGGCTGGTTACACCGCTTCTGTAGCTGCTTCTCTTCGGCTCGGCGTCCACAGAGGAACAGAATTCAAAACCATGAAGCAGAGGGTGTAGATATTGCCTTCGAACTTTCCGACAGTTACAAAATCCTACAATTGAAACGGTCAAAAGAGTGACAATAATATTTGTACTAAATAGAGAATATAAACGTATCGGACCCTACCTCCGGTAACGAGGCTCACGAGAAGTCCTACAGTCATCGTTATGATGCACCCGACAAAGGGATACAAAATATAGGAGAGAGTCAAGATTTTCTCAGGCCATTCCCTAAAAATGACACAATGTTCGATTGTCTTATCAATCGTGTATTCATTTTTGCTTTCGAAATTTGCTACACAACTTACAACTCTGGAATTGAAGTTATTGTAGAATTGATTTGTTTAGAAAAATCCGTTCCATTCGGACAGTCATATAAATCCGTTGCCAGCATAGGGTTGAAATTATGCGTTTTCTGAAGAATAAATGCTTGCACTCCTAAATACATCATGGAAGTGAGACCTGTAAGCATTCCGAATATGGCTCCCTACAATTACCAAAGAGAAATTAAATCTTACTATCCGTACAGCGTACAGAATTACAGATTTTTAGAAAATAGGAACTTACAAATTTGTTCATGCATGGTAAGAAAAGTCCACAAATGAAGATTCCTCCCAATCTATAATAAATATTATTTCGTATTATCTAATATCAAGTATCATTTCTTATCTATAAATTATGAGATCATAAGAGCTCACGGGCCACTTGTAGCTCCAACGGCCGTCATAGTGACTTGAAATAAAGCCCCAAGATTTTGTGCTCCAAATGCGACAAGGATTGAAATAAGACCATATAGAATAGCTAGAGACAAATTATAAATCACTTTAGCTGACCATTACTAATTATAATTATCCATCATGCATCATGAGATTTGTTTTCCTTCATTCTATTACTTATTAGCCGAGTGCATGTCGTTTGGGCTGTAGGACCCATACGATAAACGCTTGGTAGCTTTGAAAAAAAATCCTCCCATGTCACTGCTGCCAACGAATTTAAAGTTGAAGAAATTGAGCTGCAAATTTATGGAATATAGCCCTTACACAGAAATACATACATAAAATTCATAGCGACCGATTCCGATCCAGATCCGGACAATTCTTAATAAAAATTGAGTTTCAAAATGCTCTGTTTGAATTAAGTACGAGACATGCATATATTTACAAAAGCTGACTTTAAATCCTCAACCCACCTTAGAACGGCGCTGAATACACAGGAAACAAAAATTCCCATCAGACCTAAAGAGAGTATGAAAAAGTTGGAAAACTTGTAAAGTTAACTATTGACGAAAAAATATATGTATTTTAAAACTAACCAGGTATGAATGAGAGTTCTTCAAGGACAAAGTGTGGAATGATTGAATCAGCCTTCTTAACTTTTCCCAAAAGAATAGGACAGCATCCAGCATATTTAGCAAACACTATCGCATCATATTAAAACTATTTGAGTTAGTGTGTTAGGAATGCATGTTAGAAAATGTTTTTTTTTCAGGAAGAAGTGAAAACAAAAATTGTATGTATAAAATACCACTAATTCCGGTTAACACAACTAAGGTCATGGTAAAGAGCTTCATTGGAATCGTAAGCAATAGGGCTCTGATAAAGAAAATACATTTTAAAATTCTCATAAATTGCATTGGACCTTCCTCAATCAATCATTTCATACTTAATGGCATCGTTGAGCGTTGGTAAACTGCAATATCTCTGAACTTGCGGCTGATGGGTTCCGTATAAAGATAAAACGGTGAACCCATAGCCGAAAAAAAAGTTCCAAAAATTATGCCGCATAAAGGGATCGAATGTAAAGCTGTAAAACAGATTTGAACACGTGAACACGAAATAAAACAATAGTAGATTAGATTATACGCAGCTCACAATCAACTTATGTAACACTTACTCAAATAAAACCAGTCGGCCCCGTTCCTCTGCCACTGTAAATGCTTTCACAATCCCGCCAGCAGCCATGAACCCTCTTACCATTATAGAAACTAATCCGATAATTATAAGGAAAAATTGGAACACATCGGTCCAAACTACGGCTTTGATTCCACCCTGAGCATTTGATTTTTAATAGGAGAAATTATATTTCAAAACTAAAAGGTGGATTAAGGACTTTAAAAATTACGCATTCAAACCTACAAAAGAAGTGTAGATTGTTCCAATCAATCCGATGGTGACTATAGAAAACCATACTGGAAGTCCCAGGATTGCTTCCAGAGCGATGGCTACAATGGAAATTTTTTATTCATTTCCAGTAATTTGTTCGAAAACTCAGAAATTTCATTTGTTGGAGCTTGTCAGTCTCAGAAGTTCAAAAGTATTTTGTTGAATACCTGGGGCGTAAAGTACAACTCCGTTGATAAGCGTTACTTGTAAAATAAAAGTAAAAGATGCAAGCCATCGTACGACTATGGAATCGAATCTTTTCTCTAGGTACTTTGGAAAGGTAAAAAAATATATTTTTATGAGAGCAGTTGCAATTTTTTTTGCAGTCTATGAACTTGATAGATTAGTGTATTGTGGGGTTACCTCATAAACGCTGGTTAGTTTCATGGTGTAGAAAACACGTACAAATACAAATGCACTGAGAGGGAGAAACAATGTCCTAATTTTGGAAATTCGAATCATCCGTGTACATTAGTAGATCATTTATCAGAGAAGCCATTGTGCATTGAAAGAAAAAAATATGCTTACCCGATTATAGTCATTAGAAAAATCTATAAACGTATATTTTTTTAGTTTAAAAAAATTCATAGGTTTAACTTATATAGTATAGCCAAGGCTAACCTGAACTCCATGTGAGTATACTTCAGCAGGATAACCTTTTAGTAGGAAATTCTAGTTATAGTTATAAGTTGTGAATAAATTTAAAATCCATACACATAATATTTTGCATACCCAAGATGGTTATGGCAGAAAAATACGTGACCAACATGCTTGCGCTTTGTAGAAAGTTTGTAAATATTACCAATTTAACGAATTAAATTCCTTACTTCTATTTGATTCATTTAAAAATTATATAGGTATGATAATTACGCTATAGGAAGTGGGGACATGTTCCGTCCCCCCACGAGCATTTCCTCATTCGTCTGCTTTCCGAAACACGCATAGAACAAGCCAATACAAAGGGAAAATATCAAAGTTACAGCAACCGCTATCAGAAATCAGAAAAACATTCGGTTTGAAAATTATATTGGGTCTTATTTATTGAATTGAGGTAAGTTCGTCACGAACCTATGTAGTCGATGATTCCAAAATGATTTATTCCAAACATAGTGACAAACTATGCACAGTCAGTCACAAACACAGTTTAAATTTCAAAAATTTTGAGTACGTTTAACTCTCCAGGACTCTAATTAAACATGCTAAAATTAATGTGGTAACACTCCTGATTATTCAAATGAATTTTAACGCTAGCCGATTTGCTGAATCAAGAGTTTAATTTTTTGAAATTTCTAATTAAGCTTATCCAATTTCTAAATATAGGTCGTTCGTTCGATAAGTTGGAAAACTTACTGAAATACATACAGTTCTCAGTACTCTTGCCACGAGGTTCGTTAAACTAATATGGATGAGGGCGTAGGGCGTATCGTTTGTACATAAGTATACAATAAAGTAAAAGCTATAAATCCATATCCCGCATAGTTTTAAACTTATATAATTGTGAAACTGTCGAAGAAAATGATTATCAACAACTGTCAATATATGGTTGCCTACTTATCAAAGATAATAGTATACATATACTGGTTTGTTGCCTTTGGCTTAAACCACCGTAAACACTAAGCTCCCTGATGAGCGAATTAATCTATTTACATCAAACAATGAATAGAAATTTGGGGTTATCCTATGTCCTTGTCATAAGTTGAAAGGCTTATCTTCTGATCAATATTTAGAAATACTATAATATATACATTGCAAATTTTGCAGTGAAGAAGTTTTTCCAATTTTCACTCATTTGCTATAATAGTCTTTAAATTTTCCTAGTCAGGTTTTTAATTGTCGTATTTAGAATTAAGTAGAAACGAGCTTGTTATGGAAATCCATTTTTCGTGTCTTTGTCAAGACACAAAGATTCATTAGGGGTATTTTAAACAAAAACTGTTTTCACACATGTTGTCCAAAAAATAATGTTTACTGTACAAGTTACTATAATAGCAGATACGTCACAACTTTTGATAAAATAATAAAATAAAGCAGCAGAATTAGCTAATTATCATTCAGTTTTAAATTTATGTTTAAAATGAAACAATAAAACTCTTGTTCTGTTACTTAAAATAAGTATGTGACGGATTCGAGGGCAGTCTGTAAAGTAAAGGTCTAGCTGTGGGGTTCTGATTAGCATCAGGGCTATTTAAATTTATATACGGTGGGGGTGGCGTTGCAGATTCGGTGTCGTGGGCGTAATAATAATATCCCGAAGTCTGAGTCTCCCTCGATACCGTTTCATAATTGGGAGGTTGGGACGTGGGGACACGAGAATAGTTTCCTGCAGCGGCTGACGACATAAATCTCATCTCCTTATCTTTGCTGACGACAGTCTTTTTCTTCCCACGTCGGAGTATTGGGTGCAAATATTTGGAGTCCACATTTTTCGCTGAGGACAACCCTTTTAAAAATATATGACATATTTGTAAATCAATATTAATCCAAAGATATAAGGTCATTTGTAAGGATTATAAGGATTTATAAGGATTTGTAATCATCCTCACCTCCAGTAAGCACGCTAAAAATCACCGCTACTGCTGTAGTAATGACACCTCCAGCAAATGGATACAGAATGTAAGATAGGGTGTATAATTTCTCAGGCCATTCTCTGTTTAAAAAAAAGATTACAGAAAGTGGTGAGTGAACAATTATTGACTTATGCATTGAAAGTTGGGAAATTTATTAAGTAAATGCAAGTAATGTAAATAAAAATCATACAAGTCAGGAACTTCGTAGGCGGCTGTCACGTTCGAAGTCGGCAGTATTGTGTCAATAGGACACTCTTCTGCACTGAAGGGTAATGGAATGTGAGATTTGTCTAAAATGAAGGCGTTGATAGTAATCCAAATCATGGTAACAAAACCAGTAACCATTCCTGCCGTTGCTCCCTAAAATTATTTCAAAGTATTCAAAGTAACGTTTATTTATGAATTTAAAATGAATAAGTTCAAAACGAACCCTTACAATTTTATTAATAAATGGCATTAGAATCCCCATAGCAAAAACGGCTCCAAGAGGACCACTCAGAGCTCCCAGTGCAGTAATAGTGGCAGATAATATGGAACCCATACCTTGAGCAGCAAAGGCTAGCAGAATGCATAGAATACCGTAGAGGATGGCTGTAAATTGTTTGATAATTTTCTTTAAAAAACTCCCGTCTACATTGTCTGTCTATATTCCAATATCTCCGGTAAACTTACCAATTATTCGTATAAGATGAGTCTGTGCTCTGGGACCTAAGCGGCTCATCCAGGGAATAGGCTTCAAAAAATCTTCCCATGTGACCGCTGCCAAAGAATTTAGGCCTGATGACAAAGTACTAAATAGGAAAGAAAAAGATTGAATTTCAATATATTAATATAAGCAAAGGATAGAAAGCTGAAATTCTGCGTGACGCCGTTCCTACATTAAAAAAAAATTGTCTCTCAGGTAGGTGTCATTAAATTTGAATATCTATAAAAAAATAAAAACCCTACATTCATGGGATTTTATTCAAGCACCGACAGCTAAAGTTTCAAAATATTCTCTAAACTCTGTTACTACCAAGAATCTACTGAAGAATTTTTACATTTTGAAATCTTAATTCCCAAACGTACCTCATCCCACAATCATGACAATCATTAATTTTGGTAAATTATCAAAGTGAAAAGTACATTTATAAATTCTCATATGTGAGACAAAATAAAGCCATTAATAACTATTTCAGTTCTAAAAATGTCTTCATCACACATTCGAAAAAATGCCATCCCCCTACTGTTTTCATAACTAACACTTGGTGATATTTCCAGTGAATCCTCTTGCAACAAAACTTTTATGATATCCCGAATTCTTGATCAAGCTATGAAGCGACCATGTTCTAATATGCCCTCCTAAATAAACTGTAGTCGTGATTGTGACTATGCATCTTCTTCACCCCAATTAAAATCCCTGGTCGGTAATTATAATTTATAAAACTAAATTGTATTGTATTCTACAAGAAACCTGTACCTTAGAGATGCACTGAAGACACAAGAGGTGAACAATCCCATCATACCCGGAAGGAAGCCGAGCTCATTTTTCACAAAGTATGGAACAATTCCATCAACTCTAGCAATAAGCCCAAGGGCAAAAGGGTCACATCCCGCATATGTTGAGAAAATCACAATCCCGGATAGCAAGCACAATCCAACTGTAAATACGTTTAAAGGGATGGCGAATACGGTGGCTCTGAAAGGGAAAAAAAATTATTATGCCATTGTCCTCTGAAAGAAAAAAATCTCATTCTCAGTACATAACCTTGCAGACAATCACGTACTTATTAGCTTAACTTCTAGCCTAATAATTTTTTGGACAGAAAAACGGATAGAAAATCTAAGTAATCTGGACGAATCTTACCCAATAGCATGCTTTAATGTGGGCAAGCTGCAATATCGTTGAACTTGGGGTTGATGCGTGCCAAACAAAGTGAAGATTGAGAATCCAGTTCCTAATATGAAGTTCAATGTATTGTGGCGCATGAAGGGGTCGATGGTGAAGCTGGGGAGTAATCAATCCATTGCACAATTACAATTTTTGATTGTCGATAACGAACACGCGTATACAAACAATTTAGAGTGATTATCCATGATTACTTGAAAATTTCAAGGCGACCATGTCGATCAGCCGTTTCAAAAGCCTCAGTTATTCCACCGGAAGAAATCACACCTTCAAAAAATTAATTACAGTTGATAATCCTACTTAAAATCCTATTCAGCTATCTACTTTTTTTGTACGCCTTCAATATTTAATTTTAAATTTTACGCCAGACCTTTAATTATTATTGCAATCATCCCAGCTAGAATCATGAATAGCTGGAACACATCCGTCCAGACGACTGCCTTCAACCCTCCCTGCGTTAAATAAAAGTATATGCATCAGTAAAGATAAATTTATAAGTACTTTTCCAAGTAATTAAAGTAATCAATTGGTAAATGTTATGTTTTAGACATGTCATAAGTCATTACATACCATACTCGTGTAAATTGTTGCACAAAGGCCAAGACCAATAACAGATTGCCAGAGTTCCAATCCGATGAATGTGCTCATAGCTATCGATGGTGCGTATAGACACACGCCCATGAAAACAGTCATTTGGAGTATGAATATGAACGATGCAAACAATCGAATGAACCGGGATTGAAATCGGTGCTCCAGATACTGCAGTTAGTAAAAGATTCAAATGCTTGCATGTTTTAATTGAAAAATTATCTAAAAAAATTAAACATTACCTCATAGACACTAGTAAGCTGCATTTCATAAAAGACCGTCATGAAGAAGTAGACACTGAATGGAACGACTAATACAAAGACTATGGTGTTCTGAAATATTTGGACTCCATGTCCATAGACCTCGGCAGGGTATCCTGTACAGATACTCTCGGTAATTTTTTATCTCATTGAAATTAATTTTAAAAATTTAGTACAGCTTACCTAAGACAGTCACAGCACTCAAATAGGTTACCAGCATGCTGCACGCGATTGGGGCAATTCCCATAGACTTTCCTCCGAGAAGTAGATCATCGTTTGTCGTTTGATTGGCAAAGAATCCATAATAAACACCGATTAAAATTGAGAACAGAAGCGTTCCAATAACAACAGCATCTGTAAAAAAATATAAATTAAGTCCATTGACTTCACAAAGTACTGGATGCTTTAAGTTAACAGTCTCCCCCTTACAGTCCGTATATCCGAATGAATAATCCATGCTGCCTTTAGTACGTTCAAATCTTGAGTCCAAAATAAATTTTCCGTGTTATTTAATTCCAAAATTCTATCTCAAATACTTTAAACTCTATTTCTAGTCTCGAATCTTAGTTTTGAAAGGGTTGGGAAATAAAAACATGAGAATTCCATACGAGTCGAATGTAGATGGAATGCATGAACTCAGCAAAGACGAAGTTAACTCTGCTGAAGTCTATGCAGTTGTGAAAGATGACGAAGGGTCCACGGTAATTAACTTTGAATTGGTCAATAATCTGTCGATCAAATTATTATCTCCAAAAGCGGAAGACCTGTGAACTTGCACTTGATTGCCTGATATAGTGTTCAGACACTAAATGCCGATCATTGCGAGTTCTGATTTTTATGTTGACACAGAGATGTGTTAAGATAGTAATTACATGGTTTCAACTTTTCAGGTGCCGTTGGTAGGTGGTAATTAAACGACGGACGGACAATCCTATGAATGGAAGGACCAAGATTGATAAGCTCTTGTGTATACGACATACGTTCTGTACTAACAGACGTAACCGACATGTCCCTATTTGCCAGTGGTATGTATCACCTCAGAGTGCCTCACAATGGTCACAATCATAATGCGAAGAAATTCAAGTTTGAAAATGTTTTTTAATGAGATGTATCATGAACGAAGATATCATGGAAGTCGGATGAAAAGGAAGGAAATTAGTTGCAGCATTGCAACACAAGTTAGACTATGTATCTTGGCTACAACCTGAGATTTATTAACGTACACAATGCACTTTAAATCAAGTAAACAATGTTTCCAAGATTTTTCACCACATCCATTCATAGTGGATTTACATTCATTGAGGAGAATTAGAGAGAGAGAATTCAGGTTCTGCAAAGAAAACAAACAGGAATTTTTGCACGTTGAATCAGTTGGATGTTGCAAATACGTAGATTCTAAGTATTTCTCCACTTAAGTCATTTTCCCATGATATGATGGAATATTAAGTCTTGAGGATTTCTTGCGAGAGATTTGATGGCAATTATTAGCTTTGTGGAGTCAATTTTAGTAATCACTTGTTCTCCCCATCCCATTTAGAAATAATTGAAATGATGAAGCTGAGATGAAATTTTTCAAAGGTAAATTATTGATATTTGTAAGCTTTATAATTAATTTAATTTTAGTGAAAGTATTTAAAAATAGCATTTCAGCTTCTGGATTTTATTGCGACAAAAATTGTCACCATTAATGGATGCTTTCACTCACTTGATGCTTTTATCCTATGTATCATCATCGATCCGTGAGTCGGTATTTAAATAATTCCTAAAGTATGAGTTGAGTATGAAAAATAAATTGCCACATCGGAATAGACAAAGTAAAGTAAACACTATTAGGAATTGGGCAACCTTTGTGATACAATACAGGAACCAATCACGGCAGAATTAATCATAGATGAATGTAAAACACAAGTTCTGATACTGGATTTAGTTAGATACATATTAATTGGTTTATTTGTAGTTTCACTTCTAACTACATAAGTCGCAATAATCATAATAATAATGTATGATAAAGAATGATCGAAACTTTTTCACATCAAACAACATTTCTTTAATTACGTATACCTTTGAAACTAAACTTCATACACTGAGTTGACTTCAGAGACATTACATTACAGGTTCCATAAGTGACATAAATTGGTTAGATTTACAGAATGAATTAAAAATTTGACATTTCAGACAGGTACGTCTATCTGGTATCAAGATATATATATTTATATTGAATGTTTTATTTCGTTTCTTTCAATTGACATAGCATTTTGGGTAACTGAACGAATGAGACTAACTATCGTATTGATAATAGTCGAAAATACAGATGGATTCTTTAATTTCATGAATTAGGAATATAAGTCCTATACCAAAAATTTCAGATACTTAATTGAAGAAGCTCATAAATGGAACAGTTTAACGTTACTAAGATGGATGGTTGGACTGAACGTAAAGTTATGGTTTAAAAAATCAAAATAAAACTCGAACATTTTTCGTTTTAGTTTTATAGAATGACAACGAAAGAGGAATTATAGAGGAATGATTAAGCCCATACATTTGATTCTGAATCACCATTAAAAATTTGCTGTGATACAGAAATATAAAGTAATTAATTCTAGAAATTGTTTTAACAGATAGATTTGTACCGTTGGTAAGCAAAACAAATAAGCATAAGAAACTAACTGAAATAAAAGCCGTTTCAAGAACAAGTATTAATAGTACGAAATCAATTAAATTTAGGAATACTTGTTTTCCTTTTGGATCAAGTCAAATAACATACCTCACACCCATTTCATTTAAATTTTATCCACCAACTCAAGGTTTAGGCAATTAATGTACAAGACTTAAGTGCCTTATTATGTTTTATCAAACAGAGATCTGAACTAAATGAAAGCATTATTAATGTAGTTCAAGTGAATTGAGGTTGAATATCCACCGACAGATTCGTGAACAGCGTTAGTCTAGTACTCGACTCGAAATCTTACATTATTACGGAGGAATGACCTTTGGTCTACAGAGAAATAGAGTACATCTTGATATTTTGCGACATTGACCATAGGAAAGAGCTGTGGGGATACATAAGTTATCGTTCGTTTAAAGTAGTCGACGTCTATTGGATTTTCTCTTCAGCTTGGCGCTCAGACACGTCAATATTGGCTAAATTCTTTGCAGCAGTAACACCTTGAAGAATAGCCATGAGCCATTTAGCAACCGCAATCGGAAAGCAAATCACCGCAAGAAACTTCCAGAGGTCTAAGGAATAAAAAAGTCATAAAAACTCCACCCGTGGAAAATATTCAATGCATGGGACGGTATCGAGTTTTGTAGTCTCACATGAGTCATAGAAGTTAATCAGGTACATGGTGATGTAAAAGAGCTCATTTCCAGCGCACATAGTAAACAAGATCGGCTTGGAAGTGTAATAAATCCGTAGGAGGTATGGCTCTTCAGTTGACATACTTTTATGACTTCCTTTTCCTTGCAGCAACGATCTAAAATTATAAAGTTTTGTTGTTGTTGTTATTTTCACTTAGATCATCTTCCTGATAAAAAGTTTTAATCTTACGTGTGAAGATGTAGCCAGTGCATTGACACGTCAACGGCCATGCTCATTTGGAAAAAGAACGCATACGACGGGTAAAAAACAGACAACATCATCATCAAAACAGCCGTTCCACATCGATCCGTCAACTGATCTAACATCGCGCCGAATTTTGTACCTATTCCCAAACAGCTTTTAACTATACATTTCCAAAACTTAAAATAAAATAACCACAATAAGCTAATACTTTGATTGAAAAATCGAGCAGCGTGTCCGTCAACAGCATCCAAGAGTGACCCGATAAGATAGCACCAAACTGCGGGTCCTGGGCTGTTTTGCATGAAGAAGCATGAGAGAACCGTTAAACCGATTCGGGCATACCCTAAAATATATATTTTTAAATTACATCAAGACTCTTGGACTCTTCAAAAATATTTCAAAATAGCCCATAAGAAACGCATACCAATCAAATTCGGAATGAACAGGAATACGTTTTCATCCGCCATGATAAAATAACGATGAGCCAAAATCCCAAAGTGCTCCAAATCCTTTACCGATCTAGGTAGTGAACTTCAGGCCCTTTACCTTACAGAAACCAAAATAAAAAACATTAGCATAAGTTTGTGATCTGCGTTCAGTGCGTTCTGTCAATCAAATGTCTAACTGTAACTATCCATCAATCCCAAAATTATGCCTACAAATAACTCGCTGCCACCTACACTCTCCAAGATCATCTAACTAAATTTGAAACTTGTACCTTTCGAAAAGAAATACGTTCAAGTAGTGACAATAAGTGAAAATAATAAAAATAAATCCTGGCTCGTGGCTCCCTTTAAGGAATGACAAGCGAACAGGATGTACACAGTGACTTGATAAACTATCTCTGCATCATGTGCATGACTAACTCCAGTACACCAAATCTTATCAAACCTGCCTGCCCACTCACCCACCACGACCACACAACTTTCAGCTCAATTAAAGTAAACAAAGGGATGATGTAATTGTTTGCAAATGAATAAATGGAGACCTACCCTCAGTATCTTGTGGTTCGTCTTTTCCCTGATCTGATGAAGTGATGAGCCTTGAGAATCGTTATGACGTAGAAGAGAAACCCCTGAAAGAACACAAACTCTTTTCTCGGATCCCCGAATTTCTGTCCGAATTCCACAAAGTCCAATAGTATTTATTTACCCGGGACAACAACTTTCTGAAAATATACGAAATCCCAAATAGATACTAGGAATTGCACAATCCAACTTATTCCCACTCTCTCCTTCTTGTTCAATTTTCCTGAACAACAATGGCACAGGCTGATTAATTATTTTTGGGGCTAGCTAAGAATTTCTGAAAGTTCGCTTCTAAATGTTCCATCGCATTTATTCAACAGTTAACTCAATTAGGAATATTAGGATGCGAGGGGGTTAAGATTACAAATATTATTCTGATGACTATTTATATTTTTATACGGGGATTAGGGATTAGAGACAGTAAACTAACGTTGTATTTAAGTTGTAACGTGAACTAACGTCATGCGTGAGGGTTGGTGTAACTCGTAACATTTTAAATGGAAACGATTAGGTGGTGGTGGATCTAGTGCACTTATTTTCTAATTAGTCAATTTTCACGAAAATTTACAGCCTTCATTATAGCAAGAGATAAAGGTACATATTTTAAAATTAACCCCATAAGCAAAAGGAGATCATATGAATTTATAAAATCTTCTTCATAGCACAAGAAACTTTACAGCTCACGCTATCTGAGCTAGATAAACTTACTCAATTACCTAATTAAAATAAAGGTCACCCTTGTTTTTTTAGTAGGTACTTTATTTTTTACCGATACGGTAATACAAAAGGCGACTGACAATTGAAACAAAAACAAACACTTATTAAACACCCAGCGGGATAAAATTACTTTGAAATATATTTTTATACTAGTATAAATACATAGAAATAGATCAAGGTACAATTTATCTTAGTAACTTAAGCTAAAATTATTTTTATTCTTGGATAGTGGTACATATCCATCGGTCGTTCACTTTCAGTCAGGGAGTTTTAAAAAGTTTTCGTAATTTGAAATACTGGGACGGGTTACAAAACCATTAGTCGTGGTGCGATGTTCATAGACATCAGCTCCTGGAACAACAACTTCGCTGCATACGGGAGTCGTATTTGTGAGATCTGAAATTATAAAGGAACCAGTACATAAGTAATAATTCGGGGGTACATCCAAAATATTTTAAACAAGAGATTTATAATATTGTCAGGAACATTTCGAATTAAAATCACAGTTGTTTCATACACAGCCAAGAAAATCATCATAGTACATTATAATTCTATCACCAAAACGATTACAAACTTCAAGATCCATTTCTAACCTGAGTTTTATTTTTGCAACCTCTACACTCAAAGGTTTTACTTCTAAGATTTGCGATGGCGATCAATCCGCAAAGATCACAAATGTGAATTCTGTAGGGATCGGAGACCTAAAGAAATTAAAAGAACAGCACATTTAATTCTTAAGTCCATGCAATGTTTTACATGTTGCATGAATATTAACATCAGACTTTAACCAACAAGAAACGTCATCGCTAAGCGTCAGACACAGCCAAGTAGAATCATCATTTTGAATTTGTTTTTTTTAATTAAGCGGTATTTATCATTTACCTCGAATAGTCTTTCCCTCAAGAATTGAGCAGCACCGTGAGCTATTTGACAATCTCGTTCCATTTCCCCAAATCGAAGACCACCATCTCTAGCACGACCTTCCATAGGCTGCCGTACAAGAATTTGCACTGGGCCTCTAGCTCTGGAATGGATCTTGTCATCTACCATATGCTTCAGCCTCTGTAATCATTTAAAAATTCATAAATTTTACCCTCTCCTCTGCTTGATTGTGAAGTTATTTGAGAAATCTACCAAATAAAAACTAAAAACTTTCCTCAAAACAACACCCAACAAAAGTAGTGTGGAAATACCTGATAGTATGTTGGTCCAAGAAACACATGGGCATTGATCTTCCTTCCAGTGTGACCATTGTACAAAATTTCGTTTCCTCGAAGCTGATACCCATACTCTTGTAAAATATTAGAGATTTTTTGCACATTGACAGCGTCATTAAACGGCGTGGCATCACCAATTTCCCCTTTGTTTGCCGAAACTTTTCCTTGCAAACATTCAATCAAATGACCGATAGTCATACGAGAAGGAATAGCGTGAGGATTGATAATAATGTCCGGTGCAACTCCTTCACATGTGAATGGCATGTCCTGCAATAGAACATGGAATGCTTAGAAAATTCATTCAACTTACCTATCTTAAAAATCTATTCAGACATAAATGGTCTGCATAATTTAAAATGATAACCGACTTACCTCTTGTCGATACTGTATACCACAAGTACCTTTCTGACCGTGCCGAGATGCAAATTTATCTCCGATTTGTGGAATTCGAACTGACCTAACTCGAATTTTACAAAATTTATACCCTTCCGCGTTAAGGGTTATCATGACTTGATCTACGATTCCTGTCTCCGAGTTACGGAGAAACGTGGAAGCATCTCGCTTGACATAGCGACGAGTAACCTCTTGGAATTCATCTTCGGTTTCGGGTAAAGTGATAGTCTTTCCTATAAATAAAATGGAACATCTATGTAATTTAAATGAACAGCATCATTGCTAAATAGATCATTCAGAATTTGTACCAATAATTACGTCGTCTCCAGAAACACGAACACCGGGAGCAATGACTCCATCACAGTCCAATTTGTCGTAAATTGCATTTCTCATTCCCTGACATTTATCGCGTGTTGGTTTTTCAAACTGCTCTTCCTGATCCCCAATCCTTTTTGACTCTTGATCTTTATACGATCGGAAGAAAACAGACCGAAAGAATCCTCGGTCCACTGCAGATGCGTTGAGAACTACCGAATCTTCTTGATTGTATCCTGTATAGCAAGCAATAGCAACAATACTATTGATTCCAGCTGGAAGTTCTCTGAATCTGAGGTATTCCATGGATCTAGTCGTTACTAGTGGTTTCTGAGGGTAGTATAGGACATGAGCCAGTGTGTCCATCCGAACGTGGTAATTCGTGATATAAACACCCATGGCCTGTTTTCCCATAGCACTCTAAAACAAAAACAGTATATTATTGCAACTTGAATTGCTGAATTTATTAGTATTAACAGTTTATGCTTACTTGATATGTGTTACGTGGAGACTGATTGTGATCAGGGAATGGAATAATTGAAGCGCATACACCAAGTATCATTGCAGGATGAATCTCACAATGTGTGTATGTTGTACAATACGCGTATCTTTGATCTTGGTTTAAATCATCGGGGTTCATAGCTATCATAACTGTCTCTTCTTCCATTGTATCGATATATTCTACAACTCCTCTTGCAACCAAGTCCTGCCAGCTGTATACGCGGAATACTCATTGTAGTAAATTGGACACAACATAAACCAGATTTTCATATTTTAATGGACATACCCATAATTATTATATTCTCTTTCTTTCAGCATGTCGATATGTCTCTTCTTCAGCAGCAGCTTCCCATTTTCCACGATCAGAAGAGGACGACAAATTCTACCAGCGTCTGTGTAGATCCTGATTTCTCGATCTCGAATATCCCGAACCATAGATACTTCGGATACAATAATGTCCATTTGACGACGCAACTTCCGTAGAGTGGACATGAGTTGTTCTGGTTCTCGATGAATACCAACCCAACAACCATTTACAAAGATTTTAGTTGCGCTAAAATAAAAAAACAATAAAATATTCAGTTATCATACATATAGAACAACGCAACAACATGAAACACTACGAATTTGAGATTTAATTATTACTCAGCGATAGCAGATGGAGCAATTTCTTCAAGATTTTCCATGGACCACTCTTCTAAGAATTCAAGAATCGGACTTGGCTGAGAACCCACCGAAATATAGGCCATGAGAGCTAGGTTTTTTACCAGCCCTACAGCAGCTCCTTCGGGCGTTTCCGCGGGACAGATCATACCCCACAGGGTGTTATGTAGCTGGCGAGGTTTGGCTAACTTACCATCCCGTCCAATGGGGCTGTTAACTCGCCGTAAGTGAGAGAGTGTCGAGGCAAAAGTTAATCTGTTCAACACCTTGATTTAAAAAGAATTTCAAAATGAGAGAGACGAATTTAGACGAATAAATTGAGATTTTCACTAATGACTCATACCTGAGACACGCCCGCTCTGGCTTGATGAGCTTTCTTTTGATCACCCCAGTTTCCAGTGGCCAATGAGTATTTAAGTCCATCAGTAATTATACGCGTCTTAATTGCTAATTCAAGGTTAAAGTCTTTCCCTCTATCAATAAACTTCTGAGCGTACATTCGTACTTCCTTAAGAAGATTTTTGAACAAGCCCCTGAACAAAAATGCCAACAATGGACCGGCCAGATCGAGTCGTTTATTTCCGTAGTGATCTCTGTCATCTAATTCGCGGCGACCTAGTGCTGCAAGGAGCAGTCGATGGACCATGTACCCCAAGAAGTAAGCCTTCTTAGTTTCACAAAAATCAGACACTCCGACGTGCGGTAGCATTTCCTTCTGTAGGATCTCTTTCGCATATCTTATACGTCTTTCTCTGGTTACTCCCGGTTTGGCTCCTCTAGCACCTACAAATAAATACAACTTCAGAATACTAAATCCACATGCAAATAAAAATAATAAAATTACCTATTATTAATTGAATATTAAGAATAAATTACCGATAAAATTCAATGCCACATTTTGTTCTTGAACGACAAAAGCTTCGTCCAGTGACGGCTTGACCATTTCCATCATTTCAGGGTCATCGAAATCATAAATAATATGTTCTAGAATATCACGGTCAGCCACAAACCCAAGGGCTCGAAAAACGATCATAATGGGAATTTCTTGTTTAATATATGGCATAATGGCTATAATTCTTTGTCCGATGGAAGACTTCTTCAACGACTGACCACCCCGAGATAGCATGTTAACCCACAGAGTACTGGTTGGTCTTGAAGAGTGTTCCAAGCAAGAACGAATTTCTGCTTTAAAGGCGAACTTGGAATCCTTCATACTGAACACATAGACCGTGTTTGTTGCCATTTTTTCTTGAGCGATCAAAACCTGAAAAAATAAGCAACGTTAGTATTTATTTATTACAACAGTGTTTCATTGAATAATAAGTTAACAAATTATTATTCAATTTCCATATATTCCTCTAACCTTTTCAGAGCCATTGACTACAAAGTATCCACCAGGATCCAACGGACACTCATTCAACTCTGTCAAATCTCGATCAGACAAACCACTTAGAATACAGTAAGTCGACCGCAACATGATAGGGATTTTCCCGATAAAGGTTTTCTGATGTTGTGTTTTAACTGGGTCTGCATCTCTGATAACGGTTTTCGTAATGTCTACATATAGAGGGGCGGAATATGTCAAGTTCCTCAATCGAGCTTCGTTGGGCATCATAGCGGACGGTGCACCGTCCTTTTCCCAATGTGTAGGCTTTGAGAGATAGATCTGCTCAAACCTGAGCATGTATCGAGCCTAGAAAAATAGAATTACATAAATAGTTTAATCAAGAATTAGTTTCCTTAATCTGACTAAAATGTTTAAGAACTATAAAAAACCTAATGATCTTACCGGTGTATCAACTTCACCACCTTGATGCTGAGCTTCCGCCTGTAAGTCCACTTGTGGAGAATCTTCAACAATCCTCTGTACCGACATCTGAATGAACTCATCGAAAGAGTCTAGTTGCTGACGGACTAACCCTTTCTCGTCGAAATATGCATTAATAACAATCCAGCAGGCCTCCTGCCACAACTCTGCTGATGCTCCCTCCTCATCAGCATCTAAATCCGGTCAATAAAATTATTTTTCAATAAAATCGTCAAGACTACCAACTCAATCCAACACAGCCGATGCCAATATTTGGCACAAGCAAGCATTATAAATATAATTTACGTAAAGTAACCTACATAAAACGCCACTAGTATACTAGTAATTAAGTATCTCTAAGTTTAATGGCTGGGTCAACCGCTTTGAGTGCGGTCTCTCTAGTTCCCAATAATCCCATATCGTTAGTTTTATATGAATGAGGCAACAAAAAAACAAGTTAGGGCCACGTAGGGCCTCAAATAACTGTGAACTGATCACTTGATCAGGGGTCCCGAACAACCGTTCAAAAGTTGAGATGAACGAATTCGATTTTAGAAGCAATCTACCCACCAAAAAACGCACGAAATTTTCGATTTGACCTCAGGTCAATTTTAAAAATCCTAATATTAATTAACTTTAACTACCTGCACACAAATGTAACTTGTACTCGTGCTTTCACATTCCCGCTTCCAACCGGCTGGTTATTAAAAATATTTAAGGGCTAAAACAGCGAGAAAAATGGATAAAAATAAAATACACTTACCCTCCTCGGCTTCATACATGATGACTAATTAAGATCCGTTCTTAACTCCCGTCTCGGAACTAATTAACCTTATCGAAACATTTAACAGCTCGGCCAACAATTTCCCTCAACTGCCTTCCTCCAAGAACAACGAAGCAATGCTGTTGCACGCAGTTGCCTCTGAAGACAGACGCGTAGTTGTGCTCTCTGTTCGGGAAGTGGCACGGCAGTGCAGTGTGGCATCAATTGTGTTGGCAATCTATTAGGAGACTTGATTTCTGAACGAAAAACCATCTCCATGCTCTGGCCATTTAAAGCAACTCCTAGCGTCTAGGTGACTCTCGCAATCCTTGCTCACAAATGTGTTTGCTGGAGATGAGTAAGTTTACAAACAGCATTAGCGTATGCAGAGAAGTTAAATACCCGTGGGGGCTATGTAGGATCAAGATTTAACGCTTGCTGGGGAAATTGAGATTATGTTTGTGAAAAGGGATTTGAGATTTGTCGGAGAAATTGACATTTCAAGAAAGGTGAGATTTTAAGAATTGAGGTCAGTTACTGTGCCCTTTGGTAGGACTTTTCTAATCTCACAATCAGCTCTAGCAAATTGGCTGATGTGGATAGTTTTTGTTGATTATTAACAAATAACATTATGCGTGAACGGTCCATGCACTAGAAATACATGTACAGTATTAACTATCCACTTTTGTGACACTTTGTGTTACATGCAGTAAAGCAGTCCGACTTTTTTTATTTCTAAGGAATGTGAAAATTCAATGCTATGAGATCTGAAAATATTAGTATAAGGGTAGATTGGGAGTTTGGGAGATACAGTTCCTAGCAATGTCCTATCCGTCGATCTAGACATGGACAGGTCATTTGGACAGGGCTGAGAGGTTTAAAGGTTTAAGTTTGAGAATTAGGAACGCCGTACATAATATTCAGCTAAAAAAACAACTTGAAACTAAGAGGGAAGAGAAAGATAGTAAACAATCAGAAATAAATCATAATTTTACGATTTAAGCTTAAAGTCTGTGCGATTCTAGCCAGGGCTGAAAAGGGGGTCAATGTTACAAAACTTTTTATGAGCGGACGTATCAGCAAGTCAAATAGAGCTGGAACTGGGGGAAATATTTTTTTTCCAGTCAAATCTGCACTTCAACAGACGAATGTCGATTCTCAAGTGTTACGCAACAGTGGTGGTATATTTTTGCTTGCTACTGTCATCGGTGTTGAGCTGGTATGAAATGGACTTGACCTAAATATTAAAGTTCCCTTTTTGATAGTTAGGTTTTAGTTTCCATATTTTAGCTGAGTAAGATATAGACGTTTGGATTTTATTTTAAATGGAAGTTGGATGTCTGAATGACCTATTAGTAAGATGAGTTGGACTCAGCGAGTGGAATTT
Organism: Agrenia bidenticulata; assembly: GCA_034694785.1. NCBI lineage: Eukaryota > Metazoa > Arthropoda > Collembola > Entomobryomorpha > Isotomidae > Agrenia > Agrenia bidenticulata. Next base: position 10,733 of record JAQFYM010001187.1, on the reverse strand, counting down.
AGTGAGTACATTGGTGGATTTAAAATTTAATAGGGCTCTTGTTTATTCTAAACTTGTCAATTTTATCCTCAAAGTCGTAAAGTGAGAATAACTGATGGATGAGACGGAGATTTGTTGGAAATAGTTCACGGGGCTTGGAATTCGATTATAGAATAGTTTGGAAAAATATTTTCACTTATTTAGAAAGAATTTCAGTTTGATTTCACCGAATCCCATGGGGTGTGGAACGTAGAAATTTCCACATATGCATTCCCCCTATAGTATTTTAGCTACATTTTGAAAATATTTACAGAAATATTTTCAAGTTATCATATTATGATAAATGGGCTTGTTAACATTTTATAATTTGCCAATTTTCAAAGCCTGTGTCATTAGCTTTTTTCATGCTTTTTGTAAGAATTGTAAAAAACCAAATGCCCTGTAAGTTCTAAGCTGTAGTGGCTGAATTCCTGTATAATCCTATTTCTACTTCTTAGTTCATTGGTGAAGTTTAAATATGTTTCTACAAAGACCCGGGATTTTTTCTCAAAGAAATCGTGTGTAAAAGATAGTTAAAATGTTTTAAATTCTCGTCTGTTATCGTCATTATTGTCTTTTAAGAAGTATGCATGTAAAACTCAAAGAAAGGATTTTCATCTTACCTTTTTTTGACAAATAAAAAACAATTTTTTGCATCGTGACTATATATTTTACCGAGGAGTTTGATACTTTCCAAAATCGCAAGCCCAATGGTGTTTATTTATTAAAAATGTATTGAAAACTTCTTTTGGATTTTAAATCTCATGTCTTTACCCGAAACCCGAAACAAAGCGAAAGACAAAGTGTCCGCTAACACTTAAGTTAGATTGTTGAAAGAGGAAATTTGTGACAGACCGTGCATTCCAATTCCTCATTCATAATGGAGCAAGATAAGAAATCCTGGAAATTCGCCATAGTTTTCTGTGGCTCAGATTAGCTGTAATGTTTTGATGAAATATTCAACGGAAATTAACAATTCAATCATTCTGTTTTATTTGGCTACTGCCCAGAGTAGGAGCTGTTGTTTAATCAATAATTACAAAGTTTATAAACTATACCGATAAAAGGTGACAGAAATTGGAGTCATCTTGAGAATCTTGAGTAGCTTACCAAGCATGTGTCTCTAATGGAAGTTTATGCTGTCCTGGGGAGAAATAAAAAAGTATTCAAATGGAATTCATCTACCTAGTTGGGGTTTTGATTTCTTTGAGTGGGACAGTGTAAATCGATAATCGCATCTCGGCTTTCGAGGTCAAAAGTTATAATGTCCTTGGTAATGGCTAAACTATTATGCATCTGGGTAGTCGCTGGAAACATATCAAAACAGTTTTTTTGGCTCGGAATTCGGATAGATTGCAATGTTATCTTTCCTGGCTTCTACAATGATAACGATCTTATAAAGCTAAAAGAGAAGCAAAAACTATAACCTAAATTAGTCTGTATCTGAATGTGAACTTACGATGGCAAACACTTAAAAAAAGGAGGTTACTATATTCAAAACTTCGTAGCGTAACGTACTATTTACCTATTCACTGACTGAACCTGAAAAGACAAAAAAAACCCAGAAAATTCAGCGAATACTTTGCAAGTTTGTAAAACGACATGATAAGAAAAATCCTGGATGTTGTTGATGAATGAGACACTTTATAAGTTTGCAAGATACTAGAGTTTGTAATAGAGAGAAACGGACACTAAACTTAATCTTGGACCATTTGTGCAAAAAAAGACGACCAAAGTTGACAAACAAGGCTCATCTCATGATGGCGGTGGTGGTAAACAGAGTCGTAAATAAAATCCAAAGAAAAGCTATTGTATGGAAGGCTGACTATTATAAGTTTCTGGGGAACGAAGGTTGTTATTTGGGATGCCCCACTGTTGGAGAAGAGAATAGGCCGAAGGTCTCTCTCTCTAACTCTCTATACATGTTATTTGACGAGCATTGTTAGGAATTCATGTGTGAAAAGTGTAAAGAAGTAACATCAACAGTTTTTTATTGTCCCAGCGTCCCAGCCCCAACTCCCCAAGTCCTGGAGTAAATTAGACTTGACACAAAGAACGGAAAGACATCTCCGTTGGTCAGGTCCCTCTGTTCCCTTTTTAAAAGACGTGGAGGGAAAGGCCATAATTTATAATTCTTTCGGTCCATTGAGGTTAGAAAAACTCGTGGACGTTAATGTCCGTCCCCCCTCCATCTCCATAGTCCTTGTCTATGTCTGAGGAAAAAGTACAAAAAATAGTTCTCAAACATTGTGGATCTAGTATCTCCTTGTAAATTTGAATCCACATGCACGTAGCGTAAGGAGTAATGGAACTGCCCATGAATAATAATGGAATGAAGGTTATCCTCAGAACCTCGGATAGCTTGAGATTTTGTGTATATAATTGAGAGTTATTTGAATGTATGAATACATTATTTATGAACCTAACCAGCGGAGAACCCAACCATGCTCTTGTCTTCCTAATTCTCTATTGTGATCCGAATTTGTAAACAACACTGCGGACATCCCGAGCATACCTCCATCATCTTCGTACTGATAATAATAGGATAAGCTAAATAAATATAGGCTCTTCTCTCTGGAAAAATGGAATGGATTTAGGCCACGAAAGGAATCTTCTTGGTGAGGATATACATTTTCTAAAGATATGGTTTACTTAAAAGGAATAAAAAAATATCGGATTTGGCAAAAAGTAGTTGTTTGCAGCCTTTATCTACTGATGACTGATATGACATCATTGCTCTTTAGTTTGGCGAATAATTCTGACTTTCGCCCATGGCGAGTCATTTTGACGCACCATAATAGAGATTTGGGAAATGTGGTGGAACAACGTCTGCATAATAATTGAAATCGCCTACACACATATTAAGGACATCTGTATCATATTTAATTTCCTGCCTAATTTTTCACATTTTATTTACAATTTCAGATGCAATCAAATCACCATTCCCTATGACTAAATGGGTACTGACGAACAAGATAATCTGCTCTGTTGTCTGATTACACGCATGCAGAAAAAATCCAATGCACATTTATGGCATTTTAAGGTCGGGATGGTCAGGTACAGGATTTCTGTCATCCTATATTATAATGCAATTCCTATTGTCATTTTGCTGCCACGGTTCATAATGCTCATTCGTGAGTACATACGACAGGTTAATCATTTTCGTATTGTGTCATCCTTGAGCATCTGAGTCAGTAGAATGTATTTGGACAATGGAATACTGGAGTTTCCCTCAGCTTTTTGTCCCCGAGTATTTTAAAAGAAAAAAACTCATGACTTAGTACGAGTACGACGTCCTCTTCCGAACCTTCGTCGTTGATGAAAAGGGAAAGCATTTTCGATCTTTTCTACGCTGTGGTACTAGCTACTTTTTTTCCTATTAACGATTGCGTGTACGGGTGCCCAGACAAACATCCATTTAACTCCCCGACCAATCTCATTCATACCAGACCCTGGAAAAGTGGTTGGTTCGGGTGGTTGTACATAATCCTTACTGTTAGATGAGAGAATGAGACCCAGCAGAACGTAAGCGTAACTGTTGAAACTAAGCAGTTTGGAAAGGGCAGAGTGGATAAGTTTTCGTTGAAAGAGATCGAGTAGATCAGTCGTCTCTGTGCAGTTCAGCTAAAAGGATCTTTCCTGCAGTCAGTCTCGTTACGGATACCATGTGCCATGTGCTTATGCATTTGCAACACTTCGAATAGTCTCTGTTGTTATTTCTGTAGTCGTGGTTTGTCACTTGTTCTCTAAAAAATACAAACTGTTGCATTCTCAAGCGTTTTTTTAGACAAGGAAAAAAACTCAAGGCATCAAAGTCTTCGAAGTATCGAAAATTCGAACTTTGAATAGCTTGTTGTTCCTGCATCGACAATGTATTATTGTGACTGGAGTTGTTGGGCTCTAGTCTAGCTACACGAGACGAATACAAGTATAAACTCAAGTGTAATTTGTTTCCAGCCCAAATACCTCAAATACAATTTATCTCAAATACCGTCCTGTCTCCGGGAAGAACTTGAGTCGAATCTAAACTAACCTGCAGTCTCAAATCCCGATCGAATATCGGATACACAGAAATAATATTCTCATTTCCAGTACGAGATATACGGGAAAACTCGAGCCAATAAATAAACCACAATTCTGACTATTGATCTGTATTCCACGGTACACATAGAATCAACTGTAACGGTTGCCGGCTGTCCCTGCAGAAAATTCTCAACTCAGCACCGGAAACTCACTTTCGTTTATTACAAGGTAAGGTCCCCGAAATATTTAAAAATACCTAAACAAATTCGACAGTTTCTTTAAATGCAGAATACCGTAAATCTCTGACTCTTAATTGGAAGTGACATGAACTAATAGTCTTATCTGGGGTTAAATTCGTCTACGAGTAGCTTCCTTTTCTCTGAGAAACATTTCTAGGTTGGTGATACATAGCCGCAGGCAATTCATGAGCTTATGGGTTATCTCGAGTATTTTTGGTCGATGGATATCCTTCTTTTTATTGACTAGATTGAAGCCAGAGGTAATCTACTGGTTCCTGTCTGTCTGAGTCTGACTTGACTGATATCAGAAGTGTCAGTAGCTACCCTGTTCATCCAGGTCGTAATTGCTAGGATTTAAGGGTGAAAGCGAGCGAGTATAATAATATTGTATAGATCAGGAGACACCGGAGATGATATGAACTTCTACCCACGTAACGAGAGCAATAAGATAGGGTTCAATACTCCACAAAGCCTGTTATTACTGTCATTATCTATAAGCGTTTAACTGGCTTCCTTTTCCCCAAATTAATTGAGGAAGGTGGGGCTTGTAAGCGATATGGGCTATGTGTGTACAATCATGGTAGTGTCTTTGACTAGGTCTGGGTGCCTTATGGTATGGATGGATGTTGGACCACCACCTTGTAATTACAATGATTTTGTTATACGATACCTTTGATACCACGAAGCAGAAATGTGTCCGTTTAATACGTGACTTGGTTGTGCATGGTCTCGGGCAGTTTGTCAAGTCTTCTGCTGAAGTAGGGGAGATTCTTGATGAGTTGGTTTGATCGAATTTCCTAGGATGATTTCAACATTCTTACATGAGTTATAAAAGGCTGTATTAAATTATTGACTCGTATGCAGTCTCATTATGGATTTTAAGCACCCCGTAGGGCGATCTTTCCATTTTGAACGATCACCTTATGTCATTCCTAAAATTTATCAAGCGGTTTTATGTTACAGAAAGTTATTTAAATGTATTAGGTCTTGTCATTTGGGTTTCTTTTTGTTCTGGATTGGGTTAGAAAATAACGATTGGTATGTTAATATGTTAAGGTGTATCCTACCTTAGTCATGAGCTTTTTCTGACAAAGAGAATGAAGTCGCCAGGACTAGTTTGGAATGAAATCTCCCATGAAAAATGCCTGATGGTTCTTTAGCTGAGCTATCATTATTTAATTTAGCTTTAAAGCTGAAAAAACGACGAGTTTTTTAAATTAATAATAAATGTGAGACAGTGAACGGGAGCTTGAGTTTTTTGTATTGTATTTGTATGTGCATTGCATGCGAGAAGGAAGATTTTTTTTACCATCTAATGAATACTTTTTAGTTGGCTGTTCCTTTTATAGATAATCAATCTGATTGTCTCTAGATCTGATAGCGATGCATGAATAAGGATAATTGACAGGATTTTAGGGACGATAGCACAAGGGTTATTACTAAAGTAATAAAAATAGCATCTGAAAGCTTGGGGAAGCATTGATGAGTTTTTTATATAAATATTCTCTAAGTTTTTCGTTTTAAGAGACAGAACTCTCGTGGAAGTTTTGTTATTTTGGACATTCTTATAAATACATGCAATGCACACAAACAGCCTCCGAAGTTATTTCTACTTATAAAACTGGTAATGAAAAGACCAGCCAAATCGGTAGATGAGAGACAGATATATATTAATGAGTTGGGCATAATACATAGTGCATACTTGAGTGTTCTCATGACCACTGTAGCGAAGAACTTGAGAGGCTGTGAATTGTAATGGAAATAAAAAGAGACTGACTGCCTACTAACATTTCCGATTGCTCTTGACTTGCCAACTCGCTAGTGTGGATACCGTTGATGAAGATTGGTTACATACTTTATAGGATAGCCGTATCCGGTAAAGTGAAAATATTTAGGGCAAAAGTAACAACTCTCAAGCGGTGTGCGAAACTAATCCCCATAAAAGAGTCGAACTACTCGACTAGACGGATCGGCGGAGTGGGTATGCGAAATGATGTTGTAATTTAATCCTAGTGGAAGGTCTCTCTCGTAAAATTTCCGAGCTTATGTCGCCGTTTTGAACCCAACTCACAATCAGCTCAGCGACTGAAAGTCCAGCTATGCATATCTCTCACGATGAACTTACATGTTGAGGGATCCTCCTAGAATCTTTGTTCGTACTCTGAGGAATAATAAAGTCGCAATGGATATATATGTACACGAATTCGTAAGGGCGACAGACAAAATCGATGCCCTAATTCACTCCCTGTTTGTGGCACGATACTCCGATTAACGATTCCCTTGCCTTAAACATTGCCTACAAAAATCCACTTCCCTCCTCCAGTCTGAGAGACAGTTGAGAGTGTACTTTGTAGGTAAAAACTTTTCAAATGATTATTTCGGTGTGGAAAGGCTGGAGAGATGTACTGAAGAGGGAATGACTATTTTGTAACTATTGTAACTGCGGGGCTCCAGCTAATGATATTTGCCGTGCAATTCAACCCAACCCAGTGTATTTGAAAGGCTTAGTCTGATATTCTCGTCGTTTAGTCCGATAAATGGAGCTCTTTTCCTCACAATGCATGCATGACGTGACATACTGAAAATATGATGCGATGAAGTTTCAAGTACCACGAGGGTCGGAACTTGTATAGAAAATGGAACAATCACGTTGGACTGATTTGTGTTAATCACTCATGCCCATGTGTAAAAAATACATGAGTTTTTAAAAACACGAATCTTAGGATGCAGCATTTTTAGTCTGTCTGTACTATTCCATTCACATTTCACAACGTTTCACAAAGAATTTTGAATTTACTAAAAGTGCATGAGGCTATTAGATTATATTCGAAACTGAGACGGAAATCCAGCTGCAATAATATTTAAACTGTGATGCATATTTATATTCAATTTGAGATTTTTAGCCACATTATGATGTCATGGAAATTATGCAATCCTACACGTACAGATCACCTTATTATATGTATGTTAGATGCCTATATTCTCAATTCTGATAGATGTCAAGATGTGTTTTGAGTCTTTATAGTGGAAGTGGATAAATTGACAATACTTAAAGAGACGAATGCATGAGTAATATGAATACGTTGAAAAATCATTCAGAAAAGGCATGAGGTAATCATACTTGTTAACTCAAGCCCCATCACATCATCATGACTGTCTTGATCCTTGACTCGCTTCGATTTTAAAAGGAAATGATCTCACTTGACATGCCTAGAGTCACTAGAGATAGGTTATATTCTTTCATCAACAAAATTTAAGAATGTGGAATCGTTGAGTCTCAATCCACAATATGTAATTCTAGTGCGTCAACAAAACTTTAGCATTTATCAAACCGACAATGAACATATACAAGAACTCTCGGGAACGCTCTCATTGGGATAATATAAATCTTCAAAACATCTTCAAAAACCTTAAACTGAGATGCATGAAAAATGATTTTTCATAATTATTGTAAGAGTTGCTTTCAACCTGATGAAGTCTCATCCTCTGAATCTGTAATGATGCACCCACGCACACTACACAAATCTTAAGAAAATAACATGACTCTTTTCTCTTTGTGAAAAACAAGGATTGTTCCAATACTTGGTTCCTTGATTTCATTGTGACATAGGATTTAATGAGGTCTGTACCCAATCGGGGTCTGAACTTGCAATCAGTGCATAGTGCAGCTAAGGATTGTGCGATGAAGCTCTGACATGATGCATTGTACCATATCACGCAACCCAAGGAATCGACGAAAAATACATTAAACTCGACGACCACTGCACTGAAAATTGCATCCCAAACCGTCCGTCTTTTACAGGTAACTGTTTGACGGTCTGGAGAAATGCTCTGTAAGTACCCTCACCCTCGTTGTTAGATGACCCAAGACGGAATATATGTGAGATTTGCTAAAATACTACCGGAAGATCTATACATCCAGTTAGGCATCGATTAAGGAAGTTAATGCTCCTCAGCTCGTTGGAACCGAGGGAGATTTTGCCGTTTTCATGAGACGAGGGATTCTATAAATTTCTCCGCATTGTTTATACTTATTAGTGCATTTTAGCTCTAGCCCCAATGCATCCTTAATTACCCTTCGCTCTTGTCTGTAAGCTTGAACTGTTCCATCCCATCCATTGAGATCAAATGCAGCAGCTCGGCTTCACTGAGTTTGTTTGTCTTGAATTCTTCGAGAATGGTAAAAAGGGTTGAGAAAAGTCTGGAAAAAGTGTATCCTTGCCGACTTGGGCTTGAAGAACCATTATGCAGACAGAAACCTTCTATCACGCTCGTGAGACCTCATAAATAAATGCACTTGTTTTTTATGCATTTCCTATGCACACAGGCATCTTCAATCAACGAGGAACATTCCATGTCATAAACTTTTTATTCCTTCTCGGCTATGCTCTACTTCTCTGATTCACCTTTTCAGAGCTTCCAGGAGCTATCAGCCGGCAATGGATTCTTTATTATTATTTTCCTGGACTCTTGAGAGGTACATAAAGCTGTTGACTGGATATAATGGAATCGAATAATGCATTATAACACACAACCATGTTTTCAATCACCTAATAGCTGATCCTTACGAATCATAGTTCGTTTAGAATTACTAAAATGTTACAATGCCCGTAAAAATGATTCTTTTATCATACTGAATGTGTACCATACTTGCTTAGCATTAGTTGTATATTGTGTTCTTCAAAAGGTTCAGACCCACAAGCCTGAACTAAACATTATTGTTCTGCCTGTAATTTCTGTAAATCCGCTCCACCTCAATGCTACGTGCTTGGCAAGGCCATGACGGGTTCAAATCAACACTGGCAGAACAGATTGTCCTCACATAATTTACAATTCATTACTAATCCCATGAATAGGTGGTACCGCTCAAGAAAACTTACCGGACAGTTTGTCACATTATACGAATCCGTGTAGACTAAAAGCGTTCAAAAATAGTGTTAATGAGATTTTAATTTCTCATAAGCGATGACAATACTCGATTCTATGCGTACTGGACTGGATTGTGTGAAAGCAAACAATTTTATAAGTTTGTCGTCACCAAGTCTCACAATGTAAGGACTTAAAAACTGGATTTTTTAACCGAAGTTCCAAAAGTGCTGAAGAAAATTGTCTTGAGATTTAATTAGAGACCCCATACTCCTACGGCTACACATCAAGAAAATAAGTAGGTACGGTCAGGATATCAAATCTGCTCATTCAAGTAAGTTCAATGTGAGCCCTTGGACCTTTCTAAGATCATAGGAGAATCTAAAAAGTTTTGTAATCAAAAATAGCTTTGCCAGAGTGGACTATTGGAAGACGAATTTAGTTGAAATTGATACTAACTCTTCGACTTGAATATTATTAGAGATGATGGAATGTGCTGATGCCCTTGGGAGGGATGACTGTTTGATATCAATATAATTTAGTATCTATTTTATAGGTAGTAAGTACATTTTTAATTAAGCTGGAACTACACGGTTACTCAGCACTTAGGAAACTGAATTTCATATAGCTGTATACGAAGGAGTTGCTTATTTAGAATCTAATACAGAATCCTTCCACTTTCACTGCCTAAATATTTATATGATGATGCAGTAGTTACTATAATGTATCCATTTACATTAAATTGAATGAATTATGGCCAAATGGACATAATATGCAATAATGCATTATCTTTCCCTACATTCTCCATTATCAAAAATGACAATTCATGCATAGTTGACAAGACGGGTTTCGAGTAATGCATAACGTCATGGCTAGCGTTAAAAAAGTCACATTCAGCTTTGAGACCAAGAGAAGAGATTTCATCTGAAGCAATCTAGTTGATTTACAAGCCACCTTGGGATCTTGTGTCATCTTCAGCCCTAAATTCTCTTGGGGTTTGGAACTTGGACAAGATATTTGTCCTCCGTTCATGTCAACCTCATTCCTAGCCTATACACTATAACACACACGTCAACTCTCCACTTGCGAGGCATACTAAGAATGATAAAGAAATGTCAAGAAGAATAGGCCTGGACGAGTTGGACCACAGGACAGGGATGATTTATTACTCCCAGGGTTAAAAATGGAGTGTGCAAGATTTGGAGTCCTGTACACTTTAAAGATTAAAAATGTGATTATGAATTTAAAATATTTAAATCCACCACAAATTGTCCATCCTCCTCTTATCCCCAGATCAGTTTGTTTGGAGTGTTAATGGGGATCCATTCTCAACGACGAGGGCTAATCCCATCTCATTCATTCACCCAAGAGGCATGGAAAGAACTCGGAATAATACAGACTCGTCGGGTACTCTAGTTGTCTAGGTTCTAATAAGCAGGCAGATGGTCCCTATTCAGAATTCAATCTCGGGGATCAGAATTGAAGGATATCACATGCCCAACAGGCTCATTTATTAAGTATCGACAGATACTTTATGCGAATGCTCTTGTGTCCGTCTGTCTGTCCGTCTGTCTGTCCGTCCGTCCG
>JAQFYM010001186.1:0-37864 GCA_034694785.1 Agrenia bidenticulata | reverse complement strand
TTTTGAACATCCACATACTCAGGCAGAAAAAAATTTCAATCGAATTTACGCAAAGGAACGAGTAATTATTGAAAGGTGTTTTGGACAACTCAAAAGAAGATTTCCTATTCTTGGATACAAAGTAAGAACCAGCTTGGACTCTGTTCCATCCCTCGTAGTTTGCTGCGTGGTGCTTCACAACATATCCAAGCACTTAAAAGATGAGGATGACTTTCCTAACTTATTCGATGATCCAACACTCGTAGATGCTCAGGAGCCCCCGGAGGAACCAGAAGAACTTTCCCCAAGAAGAATCCGCGCACTTGGACAGGATAAAAGAAACCGAATTGCTCAAATTCTAATGGAGATGTAAAATTTGAATTTGGAATCTACTTTTTCTCACTCCCCCTGTCATTCAATTAATTATGCACTAAATTTCAGTCGTAAGTTGTCTATTTTATAAACTTAGCTATCTAAATAATTATATTTTTTTCATTTCTTTTAAAGTGTACCCTAAAAAAATAATTTAAATTTTAAAGTCGTCTTAAATTTTATCATTGAATTTAATAATTTATAATAATTTAAATTGAATGCACCAATTATAAGTCGAATAAAATATTGTTTTCAGAAGTCGAAACGTAAGCATAATTGTAATTAGTATCATACTCAGGCTTTGAGACTAACGGATTGAGTAAGCGCTGTTTTTTGAGTCTTAGAAGTTGAAGTTGCTCCAAAAGAACCAATCGTTGAAGTTGAGGATTAGATAGGCTGGATGTTTCGCTTGTTTCTCCGGTGAGTGCTTCAAGATTCTTCCTCTTTGGTACAGCAGGATATGGAGTATCGGAAAATTTAGGATCAGTGTTCTCGTTGATTATTATTTCCCGAGACTTGGTACCTAGTGAGACAGCCCCCTTAAAAATAAGTAAATGCTTTAAAAATTAGTTAGAAACTAGAATTAGTTAGCAACAATTAGCTTACTGGTACTCTTGAAATTGATGGGTTTGTATCAGCATGGATGAGATCTGCCATAATTTTTTCCCAAGCTTTTAGAACAATCTTCTTGTTCCCGGTCCTATTCATGTCGATTTTCGTTTTAACTTCTGTTTTCATCCTTGAAATTTTCTTTCCTAAGCCTTTCACGTCTAAAGTTAATCCCAGTATTTCGCTCATCTTTTTGATCGCTTCTGTAGAACATTTTTCTTTTTTAACTTTTACAGAAGGTATTTGGGACTTGTTTAGAAGGACTGGAAATTCCTGTAGAATCTTCATAAATCCGAATTGCTTCTCCCCGAAAAATTCTTCAGACGCCTCTGAATCCATCCTAATTATTTAAGTTTACTTAAAATGTGAACTTGTATTTAAATAATATTATTAGATGTATTTACCTTTGAATAGAAGTTCAGACGATGAAGAGTTTTATTTTTGGATGACAATTGACAAGGTTCAGTTGATGATGGAGTGAATTTGAATGTAATGAGAGAAATAAAACTTGTGAAAAGAGAAAGGCGTTTGCGGTGAAAGGTCAAAGTTACGCGGGAAAAGCAAAAATTGCATGGGATTTGCTGACCGAGAAAAGGTTAAGGTTATTCATACACAACTGAGCAAAAGCTTTTCTCGGCTCGCTTTTCTCGGAGCCGAAGCTTTTCTCGATTACCCTTTCTGCGAGGGTTTCTCGTTTTTTAATCATACGAGCCAATGTCTGCTGAATTATTAATCGCCTTCAACCAGGATTATTGACTTTTCGAATCATTTCATTTATTGATGCTCCACCAAACCTGATATAGTGGAGGATACACATTGCACAGGTTGCACTAATAGTAACACTACCATTTGCTCTGAGTACATACACCTTGTGGAATGGTCAGAACTCAGATTGATTGATGAGGTCTGTGCTGTGCAATCTATTTTACTCATTTGGTGGTCCAGTTTCTAATAAATCAGTCTGATGTTTGTAGTGGATAAACGAAACCATTCCAAAGATATAGCACTATTGAAAGCATATTCTAAACAAAATCATATTAGCACAGCATCGCTAAACAAGGTGATGTAATTGAATCCATTATCGAGGATATTATAATAAATTGGCTTTGAAGGTCATACTATAAACCCGGAACAGTTTGCTAAACTCCTCGTGCAGCTAGAAATGATAAGAAGGCAGTTAAACATAATAGGATAAGAAACCTTGGAATACGGAAGTGTTTTCAAATTGTTTATCGGCATATTTTCTTAATCATATTCATAAAGCTAGCACATTCTGAAAAGCGATTTTCCAAAGAAATCATTTATAAAGACCGAGACAGAGTTATTGTAAGCGATTTCTCTATGCCAAATGAAAGAAAAACTGATCCAATTCGCAAGTACAAGCACCTCTGGACGTATTTAACCTCCTCTTGATTAAATCACGTCGTCGTGGGCTATAATTTTCAACCCGATTTGGAATCAAGATAACTCAGAAAAGGCGACAACGACTCATAGGTACTGCAAAGTGGGAAAGATATACGATAGAAGTCCCAGGGAGTGTCGGTATCGAAGGGCTGGCTGTCGTGTTTGGTAAGCATTGCACATATCTCCTGTGTTTATCACCCGAGTAAATCGACATTGGCTGAGCGTTTTTTTTAATGTACGAGCGTCGGTTCTTCAATACATTCTCTTGCCACGGCTAATAATACGACGGCCCATTTTTCTCATATCTTGTGTAGATCTAATACGTGCCGAGGGGCTATTTTTAGGGTGCCATTGACGTTAGCTAACGTCTTAGGTCTACTACTCCCAGGTGGATTCCATGTTTTATAATGTTTTGATTACTTTTGATCTTAAAGATCGGTGTGGCACTAGCACTTGAAGGATTTAAAAACAACTCACAGTCTGCAACTTCAGAGAGCCTGAGTAACTAGTAAGGAGATTTCAAATCGAATCTTCTCTGTTCATACTGTGCCATTTGCTATAACTCTTTCACTTATTCTACGGAGAAAAATGGCTACCATGTAGTACTCACGTAGGATGGTGTTTGTTGATTTTTGACATTTTTGTGATAATAATGCCAAATGACAATGCTTTCACTAAAACCTGGCATACCTTTGACTTCAAGATAGATTTTTGCTAAGGCATGAAGCTGGATATCGTTCTTTGCGGCCATCCGTCCACCTAGCAAGGATTACTTCGTTCTGGTCGGTCAAACTTTTAATTCACAAGTTTAAAACCCTCAGCCTTCAAGTCGAATTTAGAAATTAAATTAACTGCTTAGTATAAACTATAAATACTACAAATGATCAAATTAGAGCTCTCACTAACAAACTCCAAATCGATATAATAAAAATCTGGAGTAGTTGAATAGTTTTAAATTTCCGTTTATTCCCCAATAAAACATTTTACATTTGATAAGTCAATATAAAAATTTCTCTCTATCTGAATTAACGTATTATGGAAGTAGGTTTTTCTTCAACCCCGAAGGTCCGATCATGCCCATCTTCGAACTTATTCTTCATATTGACTCTGTCAACTTAATTCCCAAATTTTAAGTCGATATAATAATTTAATCCATATAATATTTAAAGAGAATAATTGGGGTAACAGCACTAAGAGCAGACGGACGGACATGGTGATCCTATACGCCTTCGCTTGGGCTAGAAAATACAATTAATCCTTCATTCTGACAGCTTTAACACTTAAGAGTTAGGGCTAAAGGAGGGGAACTCGTCGCCTTTTTATAACTAATGAACATAAGCATATATTTAGCGTTGACTGGAACCGTGTTAATTGGGATCAAATAATGTCGTGAATATGTATATAATATGTCACTACTAATATACGCATGTGTGCAGAAAAACCTTTGGTTGAATGTTGAAATAAGCCATATGGAATACGTAGCAAAATTGTAATTTTTCTTGAGCCTAAAACGGAAGCTAGAGTTTAAAAGAAGGAAGTAACACTGAGAATATAATGAGCAATCCCAATTCACCAAGTTTGAAGGTTGTCGCTTTTACAAATTACATCAGGGTTTGAGTTCAACCTTTTAACTCAGCAACTCCACAGAGTTTATGCTTCACTATGGGCCTGCATGCATACGAGTATCATATATGAATATCTTTTGCATTACCGATTGTTGTTTTATTCTGCTATTTTTCAGCCACTAGATTTAGTAATTGTCACCACTATGTGGCTTAGTAATGCTTTTTTTTGTTGTTGAAGCAAAGACAAGTTTAATAATCGAGTCAGGAAATCGCAACAAGGGTTGATGAATGGATAAAATCATAAATCTTTTATTCAAAGTATTCCGCATGGCCAAAAGCTGGAACTCTATATATATGCTATTATTATTAGCTCTCAGCCACGCAAGAGACTTGCCAAAACTGATCATTTTTTGCATGCTTGACTATTCCTTGGATTTTGACTATGACAGCATGGGCAGAGGAGTAATTGATCATGTAATTAATAATGATATGAAAAAACTGTCCAAAGAATTAGAAAGTGAGTTTAGCTAAGCTGAATAGAATGGAAAAATTATATATAGAAATTTAAAGGGAAAAAATAAAAAGTATGGAGGGAGCTTTTTAATTTTGTCACTTTAGGGAAAGACAGCGGGGCCGCGAGTGTGGCAAGTCTTTGCGTCTTTTTACTTAATTAATACCCCAACCCGACGGACTCTCTATTGTCTTGTCGTGGGCTCTAATGCATTTTTCACACTCGGTCCGTGATTGCTTGATCTCATTCTATCTCACGTTGTACTCTAGGATTTAATTGTAGTGTCTTCTTCAATTCAAAGAATTGAAAGGCTTAGAAGATCTATGAATTACGAATCCAGCTTGAAGCTTACTGTTTACATTATTCTAGAAAATACGCATCACCGCTATCACAAAAGTTTAAAGTCGATATAAATATGTGCAAGCATGAGCACGAAGCAAAAGGTGGATAAAGAACGTGAAATGCGAGAGACATATGGTGTTAAAAATTTTCAAACAACTTCCGCCGTCTCTCCACACATTAGAAATTAGGAATGTTGATTTAATTACAGAATTTGATCTACACAGCTGTTAAGAGGTGTTTTATATAGCCACCCTGAAATTCACACCAACTGAATAGTCTGAAATTTCTGTGTCTCTGCCCATTCCATCCATGTGTTGATGATAATAATGACTCCCACTTCGGAGCAAGGATTTTAAAGAATTTAAAATTGTTGCTTCAATTAGGCCGAAGCAGTCCCTGGAATCTTCCAGATCACTTTCCACTCGCAATCCAAGAAATGAAATGAAATATTTAGCAGCTTACATAAAATATGCTCATATCCTTGATAATCTCGGTCCACCTCTATTTGTCCACAGTTTGATGGGAAATGCAACGTATGACGTATGGAATAATTTGGAGAGGAAGAACTGCGTGTATGTCAATCCCCACCTTTTAGCACACTTTCTTCTATTCTATTTCTGGTATCGTATTAACTTCCATATAGCGGAGATTCATAATGCATCCATTCATAAACTTTAGCTTGAAGATATGCATATATGGTTCGCGTACATCCATTCACTATTTCTTCTCCTTTCTGTCCATTTATATACTAATTCATTTGTAATCATTATATGAATCTCGTAGTAGTAATAATAGGCTTGGCTTGTCGGTGGAGTTAGTAGAGATTTGAGATGTATGCAGGAGTTATTTTAGAGAGTACGGTCCCAGTCATTAAAAAGCGCTTGTAGATTTTGACAAAATTCTCTGTAGGTACTCCACACGGGCTTCAGCTTTTATTGTTTAATGCTTGTGGTATTGGTATTATGAAGAATGATGTACGCTACTCTCAACTATGATTAAGGATTGAATCATATAGCATTTGTGTTCCGATTTAAAACCGTAGTTTTGGCGTGACCTAGTTTATTGCTAGAGGGCTGTTTTAAGTTTTCTAACAATCGTTTCGTTTCTAACAAAAGCAGAAGAGGTAAATGTAAATTGATGGAAGCGCTAATTCCTGTTTGTCATTGTTAAATTAAACTAAGAACACTCATTTTATGATGCATTGGAATATAATAAATGCAAGGATATCAAGTATGTATGATTAATTTTGAGACGTAAGAAGTTATTTGTACTATTTTTTGCTGAATTCTAGGATGCAAATATGTCATAGACGGGTAGGAAAATGTCTAGAAAAATTCCTTAAGAAATAAACCAGATACCTGATGGATTTATTGGACAGTGTTGAGAATTGCTTTTGAGATCTTGTTTGTTCCATGGTAATTTTATGTTTCGACTGATGAGAGATTTGAGATTTTACAATTACGCCCGTGGCAGTATTCTCCACGCGTCCCATACTTATTAGTATGCGTGTGTGAATCAAGGAATATAGTTAAGGCTAGACTTTAATGTCCCATTGTTATTGTTACAATGTTTAGTCCACGCTTTGCGGGTATCTGTCTGTTTTGTAAATGGGATGCGGCATGTGGCTGACTGTGACGTAAATTTTTTAGGAAGGCGGAAGCAATGAGGAAGTACGAAAATTATCGCAGGCATTAGATTACATAACTCTTCAGGCTCAAGGCAAAAATTCGTCCGGTCCCCCCTGCATCTTCGATACGATCATGTACTCTTTCTTTATATTAATCTGTGAATAAAGCAGATACAAATTCGGCTGGACATATCTCCATCAATTTTTCCTAGGTTTAAATTTGACGATCAGAACATGAGAAGAACTAGAATAGAAATAGTTTAAACCTCAAAAGCGAGATTTTGGGGTTTCAAATACATTCCTGTGAATTAAAATGTGTTCTTTGTAAATCTAAAATTGTATATTATAAATTTTAATCATCGTAGTTTTCCTGTACCATTTGAAATTCAAATTTATACCTTAAATTAATTAATTCAGATAATTAAGTAGCAAATTAACCGTAGAAGATTGAACCGGAAATTGAAGGCTATTCAGGGTTTGGCCATACTCTACATTCTACAGACTAAATATAGGGGCAGATGTGTTTGTTTTTCCGAATATGAGATTTTTTCTTGAAAAAGCATCTGCGACCGATGATGATACTGTTCATTCTTTCAGGTTGTGGCAGAGTATGCAATAAAGTTTAAAAAAATCCTTAAACCTGTAAATCATACGGCTGATTGTTAGTTAATAATTTGTTTTTAAACAATCTTTGTAATTTTGGCTCCAAGTCTAATGGAACAAGAATCAATGGGGAAGTGTGAATAAGCTAAGACAAGATTCCCAGTAGAGTTTTCAATTAAAGTGCTGATACAAACCGGTTGTTGCAGTTATTATGTTATAGTCATGATGTCTGTTAAGCATCCACGCTTCGATAATATTATGAAAAATATTCATCCCGACTGAGGAATTTCATAGATACATATGGGGAACCTACATGCCTTCATCCCCAATTTCTTGTGCGTAGACAGCAACAAAGCAGTAGAAACGAGGAACTCCGTTCTTTTATTATCAAACCTGTCTTGACAAATAAATTCAAACTCCGAACCACATAGTACTGATACTAGAATTATACTAGTGTGAGCATAATATGTGTTAGAGCCAAAATTATTACGAGATTTTATATCCTTTTTCAAAAACCGTTTTTCATTTATACCATTTCCGTGGAAGGTGTCGGTCTGGTTTTGGCAAATTCAATCCTATTCGATCCTCGAACTTTGAAACTTTGAAGCTCAATTTCTTTGAGAGGGTCAAGAAGATAAATGATAAATAGGAACAAGGAGAAGTAGTCAGAAATCTTGTTCAATAGCCTAGAGGGAAGGAGGGACAATAAATTATTACATTCTGTATTATTTAGAAGACTCTTCTTCATCAATATGTTAAGTTGTTAAAACGTGTTAGGTGTATGATCAGACCGCGGATGTTATTTATTATGCTTATTACTTATACGTGCTCAAGCCTTAGGAGTTTGAGTAAGCGTAGGTGAGGAGTCTTTGTTGAAGAAACGAAGGATTGAATCCAGTTGGGTTCACTTTTGGGGTACGGGAAGGCAAGTTCAAACTGTCAAAGGTCAGTGGCGTCCTTGTGAAGGAATTTGAAAAATTCCTTGTTGAAAATGAAAATTTCAAAAGGCTTTTGTCCCATGCAGACGTAATACGAATAATACGATACAATTTAATGTTCACAAGTACTTATCTTTATTGCTTTGTTACTAAAAGAATTAAATTAAAGAAGGCAATAGCACAGAGTTATTAATTCCAATTTTCAATAGTAATAAAGATTACAATTTTTTAATGAAGTGGTTAAAATAATTATTAGATAAATAAGTTCTAATTCTTAACTAACTGACTGAGTTTGTAGTTTTCTAAATAATAGGCAATGAACTTGACCAGTAATGGCAGTAACGCATTTAAATTATCTAAAAAACAAATGATACTGGAGACTGTGACAGCTAGGTAGACTTGAATGAGTCAATTAAAATAAAGATGCCATACAACCGCCGAGAAATATCTGTTACAATCATTTATCCCATTAAATGCAATGAGTATTGATGAATTATGGTTTCGTCAAGTATTGGTAAAAAATATAATGTTGAAAGTTCTTAATTAAATAGTTTTACTGTGTGATCCTTTCAGTCGTCTCTACTTAAATTGTTGGATAACCTCAAGGTAGATTACTAAGTTAGGTATTAATTTGATATCTTATTAGAGCTACCATTCCCTATTCCCAATGCTTTACAGTTGATTCATGTAATGTGTATCTTACAGTTTGTGTCTTTTTCTTGGACAGGTTCATCCCCCGCTAGAGAACGAAGTGGATTGTTGCCATTGACTTTCGGGTTGAGATTGAGAAGTTTCTTAGCACACCGAAGTGGTAAGACCAGTTTTTAAAAATTGTTGTTTTTGCTGATAGTTGGTTTTATCTGCTTCCTCTATCGCCTTCACGAGGAGCCAATGGAGTGTTTGAACGATGCTAGTTTTATGAACTTGATGTACAAAGTTATGACATTTAATTTCATCCTACCACCAATTGGCTTGAGATAGGATTGCTAAAAGAATCCCGTTCGGAAGTGTAGGTTACCAATTTTTGAGACAGTAAGTTACTTACAAGTAAGTCAAGTCTTGAGTCGTACAGTTTCAATAAGGGGTCATAAAAAAGGTAGCCTAGTCCATGAATCTATGAAGTCAAAGATTAGGCTCAACAGCTCTTTGATTTCCATTCAAATCTGAGATAAAGGGATGAAACTCTGTGAACAGCCGGTATTTGATTTACATAATGATATTGCATCCTAATATTCCTAGCACTGGCTTGAAGGCCTTATCATAAATCCTTTTTCGTCTCGGAAAGTCAATGGAAATATTTTTCCGAGAAGTAAAATACAAAGTGAGGTTAGTTCCTGCTTAACCAGTCCTCCACCTCTAAATTGGAAGGATCATCGGATGAATAGATAGTTGAAGAGGTTCTTACCATCACTATCTTCAATATTATCCTTGGTTCAAAGTAATTCTCATTTAAGTCCATGTGTAAACGATATGTTTCTCCCAATATGATTTTCGGATAGAGGATGAATTAGGAGCGGAGGAAGTGTACAAGGATGATTACGTATTACCTCAGTGTTGTTGTGCCAAACGTGTGGGTTGGTCTCAGAGTGACTCGTGTGTCAGTTCAGTTATATCCCAGTACATTTTATTAGAAGATGATAATATGATAATCCAAGCTGGTTTAGGTTGTCCGATGCGGGTTCATCTTCAGCACTGGATTGGATATTGAATTATGCAAGGTGTAGTTGGTGGTTCTTTGCTGTATTCGTGCTGAGATTGAGGCAGGATTGACTCACAAGATTCGAGAGAAAAGGGGCTTGGCTTTTTTTAAATGCAAATTTGATATTTGAATTTTTGGACAGAAAGATTTATTCTTATTTAGCATAATGCCACAGGGCGTGAATTCCCTTTTTCATAACCTTACCAAACTTGTCTTCTCTTGAGTTAAATGGTTTTTTAACCCGAACCTATATAGTTGGTGCAGAATATACATTAGTTACTCCTTTGATTATATTAAAGGCATATAACACACGGCTCTGAACTTCTTTCTCAAGTAATCGCAAGATTTGTCAGGCAAGATGCCCTGTACTGTTTATTTATTCGGATCGTGCACGCGTATACCCTTTTGGCACCAATGACCTAAGATTATGCTACGTCACTCGCTTCAAGATCTATTTACTTCACAATCAACTGACAAAGAGATATTTGATCTCTAGTGGATGCTAATCAATTTGTTCAGTTTCCGATAATGTATATTTCTCTCTTTTTTCCGGCACTTTGTTTTTATGATGTACGATTGTGACTTACATTTTGTGGCATTTAAGACTATCAAGAGAAAAATGATTTAACTCGGAACATTGTATTCCTCCTTTTTCCTGTTGGTGTTGACTTTTTTACCGAAAAATTCTGTTCAGGACAGACGAACCTGGAAATGACTATGGATTAATAGTGACTTTTGTTTTATTTGATCAAAACCTACAAATTGAGCTTACAGGATTAAGAGCAAAAGTTAAATTAAATATGCCGCTTGACATTTTGTAGATTTTCTATTCCATGACTCATCCATAAATTATGAGTTTGTCTAGGTCCAGGAAGTAAGGAAATAAATAGGCCAAATTCAAATAGGTCAACTGACTGATCAATTACTCGAAAACACAGCGGAAACCGAATTTTATTGATTAAAATTAAAAGGTGCTTACAAATTTGGTCATTTTTATTGCCTCCAATAATTCGTTCAACGGTTTGTCAATCAAGAACTTTCAGCTTTTTAAAAGACAGCACAGAAAATTTCATCAGAGACAACAACAAGTCTAAAATCCTCTGTTTGTTTGTTCTACTGGGTTTATTCTTTGAAGTATGTAAAAGTCCAAAATCATATTGATAACAATTGTTTACATGTCAGTAAATTAAGTTAGGGTTATGTTTAATTTATCAGGATTTTTTAACTTAAATAACTGCTGATAAAATTGGATGGTGGGTTATAAATGATCCTTTTTGTTTGTTATTGCGAAATTGAAAAATAAGCGCACTTACTTGGAAAGTTGGAGCAGTTGCTATGTCTATAAATTTATTCAAAATATTTGAGAGCAACAACTTCAAAGTCGATCATCATGTCAGCTTAAGCTCCGGTCTCTGTAAATCTTTTTTATTTGTGTCTTTTAAAGTAAATGCAATATAACATTGCAGTAGAGGAAAATCTTTGAGGAGAGAGAGAGGGTTAATTGATTAGTTCCGTGATAGACTTGTTTTGCCATTCATTCATTGTAATAAACCCGGGTGAAGATGTAGAAGGGAGAATCATGTTTCACCAATCTTGAGACACATTTAATTTTACCCACCCATGGAATAGCAAAGTATGCAAAACACAGATACTGTAATTCCAACCATGCGAACCAATTACGTAAATTACTAATTGAGTGGGATCAAAAAGTTCAAAATATGTTTAAAATGGCCATGCATAAAATCAAAATAGCAAATCCCAAACTATTTATTGAATTCATGACAACTTGTAACCTACTGTACGCTTCCTGTAATTTTTTTGTACCCTGTACAGTTTTTGATACATGTGTAATGATGTTCAGAACAAGATAATTATTACTTTTTAAATGTGTCAAAGCTATTAAATTTTTATTATTCAAGCTAAGAATTGTTGATAGAATAGCATTGTTACAATGTGTCAATCAGTTTTTTTTATTAAAAAAAGAAGCTCATTAGCGCGGCTTCAATCTCGAGCCTAAAGTCGGATGTAAGACGACGAGATGACAGATTTATAATTCTAATCATAGCTCAGTGCGTGGCTTGTTGATGTTTTTATGTTGTCACTGCACTGTTCCATAGTATTGTACCAACAGAACAAATCGCCATGTCTTCAAATGTGAATATGAGTGATTGCTGATTCCTCCGTTTGATTGTCAGCATCAAAGAGGAAATTATAGTTGACGAATAATGACGAATGTGTAGTAGTTAATGCATTTGCTCCACATACTCTTCACCTCAAAGTCATGCGTAAAATTTCTACTGACAGTAACAAACCGGGAACAAACTCAGAGGGTGTTTTTGATCTGCTCCAGGCTCTTTATTCCGTTTTCATCTCATGAGCTTTGTAATTGTAATTTTAAACTCGTCTGTGTTGGTTCTTACTTGCGAGTTATGATGAATGAAGTAGGTGTGGGAATTATAAAGCTATTTTGAAGTGGCAAGTTAGCCGTAAACATTTTGTTATGGCATTGAAAATTGCATGCTCAACATTAAAATTCATCTTTGATCATGAAATTGATATAATATTACGGAAATCCGCTCCAGAGGGTGTACTAAAATAAAGGCAGGACGGTACAAGGATGTTGAAAGCTTAATACTGGACTGAAGAAATTGTTCCAGGCCATGCAATTTATAAATTCGTTCATTTTTGATAGGCACCTCTGTCTTGAAAGGCCAGATGTGTAACAAGGGTGGATGAACAGACGACTTTTAATATTAAAAAATTGCCACGTGGGTGCCTAAAAAAGCCTATAAAAACAGTCTGAAAAAGTATTAATATCACGCATTACATTAAAAAATGTTCGAAGAAAAGTGGATTCCTGCAAAAATTCTTGGCACGTGGAGTAAAAAATTAATGCGATTAGCACATCTTCCGTGTACAGTATCAACCAGGTTCCAAAATTCTCATACTTTTGTAAACAAAAAATAAGACCTTGCCGCAATCACACAGACATCCCATTGATCCTAATTGTTACAAGTAATTATAGCTGACTTGTGTGTGAAAAATATTTGTTTGGAATTCCAATCCGCTCAAATCAAAGCCCATAATCAATAGCTTTACCCTCACTTGATTCATGTTATATTTTGTAAGAATAAAATAGTAATGGGAGTGTGGAACTGATTTTTCACACAACAGTTATTACTTGTATTTCCTAGTTCCTCTCGTCTGGTACGGAACACACACGATAACGTGTGTTGCTATTCTACATCTTTAGTTCCTATAGAAAAAGTTTTTTCTGTATTGACAATTGAAGTCTGAAATGGGTGGGAAGTGGCTGACATGCCTTCGAGGTCATGAGAATTAGGTACACACTCGAGAGGCTGTAAACTATTATCTTTGTGCATGATTATATTGCACAAAGATACATCTTGCAATCCCAACAACAGTGTCGCCCGGCATTCCTATTCCCTCCACGAAGAATTATAATTGCACCACTGCATGCAATTGTAGGAAGGAAGCACTTTGTCTTTCATTTGTTCTTAATCACCTCAGGAGAATCTCTTCCCTTGCCTTTTGTCTCCATTTCCCCCCTTCACTCTTAATTCTTAAATATTGGCAAGTCCACTATTAAGTGGGAGAGGTGATGGATAAAAGTAATCTCGTTGGTCATTCACAATTTGAAAAGCATTGCTTGTAATTTATGCATCTCAAAACTGTAGAATATTTGATGCCCACTTGGCCCTAGTAACGGTTATAAGAGGAGAATGGAGAGATTTAATACAGCCAAGTTATTTGCAGTCCAAGATTTCAACGCTTTTATTGTTTGTACTATGAGATTGCAACGTGTTTATTGTTCTGCAACGTGTTTGCTGGACGGTTGCCTAACTAGTTGGCAAGGTAATGTTTATGTGCCAACACTAACTAAGCACAGCTACATGCCTCTAGAGGTTTATGAATATGGTTTGTTATTAAATCTAGTACTTACCCTTTACACGTACGTACATTTTTATCGTATGATGTGTGCTTTCAAATACATTCAAAGTAACAGGAGAATCAATACCCGGAAATAATCATCCCTTTCTTTTTCAGCCTGACTGACTGCGTTATACTTCTGATGTGATGTGTGAGTTAGTGTTTTTTATGTATTTTCTAGCTCAGGCTTCGTCTATTATGCCAATACATGTACTATCATTTCATTCTTATCTTTCATTGACGAGCACATAATGGGATTCCTCCTTGTGCAATACACAAACGGCGAAAAGGGATATCATCACTGACTATGTATAAGCACTTACACATTTTGAAATGTTGTGCTGATGTTATCTTCTCTTTTGTATCCATCTTTCAATAATAGGGAGGACTTGTTTCTATTTAGAGGCAACATTATGGACTGATTGAGAGAATAATTGGGAATGAGCTTGATTTAGTCAATCTAGCTCGCCTGTCGTAGCATCGGAGTAAGAGCATTTCATGATTTTATTTACTTTACTCGTCGTTGGGTCGTTAGGATAAGTAAATGACTGAATGATAGTCTGCTTCTTTTGAGTTGCAATATTTCAAATACAAAGATTACAATGTGTTTGTATGATTGTAAAAAAAATGTAAGTATGAACAATTTTCTATGGATAAAATAGGGATAAAGAAATAAGGAAAATAGGAGGCATGTGCAAATTTTCACACCTGAGGCGAAGAAGGTCGATTGATTCTGGATGGAACTCCGAACGGTAAAGTATAGTTTTTCTTTGTGAGCGATGAGTTTTTAATTCTGTATAAATAATGCGGTTGTATAAACTGTACTTTAAGCTAGTTTTTATCATATTTTTTTAACCCTAGGAAGGGTAATTTATTTTGATAAAATGTAAAGCCAAAAAAACTGCAAGCATGTGCACATTTTTACAGTATAGGAAGGTCGAATGATGGTGTGGAGGATGGAAGATTTTTTCTCGTTCTGAGAAACTAAGTAAAACATGTACCATTCATTTCTCGTTTTACATCGTTCCGAAATTTCACAGTGGGGAAAAGGGTGTTAACATCTTAAGAGTATTTCCCCAGAGTTCTTAATTTGTATTGATTTATTGCTATTATAAAATTAAAGACTCATTTCGTTCGTGATATGATCCTCAATTAGTTGGAATAACGCCACCGCTTTACTTTAATTACTCTGGCCAAGCCCACAGGACAGGAGTATTTAGTAAGCAAGCTGAAGTCAAAGTCAAGGTGAAGAATATTAATTCTAAACGCAAAGAAGGGTGGTTTTCGTACGAAATAAATTACTTTAGGAAAGGCGTGATCATCTTTTAAAATTAATTTACTTGTGTTTAATTGGGTAAAAAAGCTCTATTGTTATAATTATGAAGATGAGTTTTGCAGTAAACTTACGAATATGGGAATGCAATGGGATGGTGATGATATATCTCAGTGAGGCTGTGTAGCGATATAGCGATGTTGTCAAGAATAGAATTGTGTTTCTTGTATTCATCCCCAGGGTCATTCATTATCTGCAATAATGAATATGAATGGTAGTGGTAACATCACACAGGGAACTACTCCTTGCAAATAATGTTGTGATAGGTAGGTTGTAGATGATGCAGTTATAGTTATCATGCTCGTAGTTAGTAGTGAGTAGTAGATATAAATTAAATGTATTATGAGTTGGCTCGAAGCTGCTCAATTATATTGCAAAAGCCTTGCTCAAAGTCAAGGGAAATTTGTAAAAAAGTAGAGATACATGATAATACCCTTGTGGCATCCGTTTTCTTGTTGCTTTTCCTGGATTCTTTATAAAACACTTGTTACTCTTCTTTTGTCTGGATTAATTACATCTTATCTTGAGCTGCTGGAGCTGAGAAAGAAACTTGGGCAGAAATCAGGAAACTCCTATTTTAAAATACAGGAAGATCCTTGAAATAATAAGACAACACCACGCACGCATAGACTTGCTTTTTTTTAAATAGTGTATTGACGGAGCTGCAATGTAATCCCATGCAGAAGTATCCAATATCTCATCATCACTATTTTTGTTCCTTCTCTTACTATTTTGCTCTTCTATATACTTTAACTAGACATTTTAGGGGTAAAGATTCATAGCAAAATATTAACTCAGATCTACTCTTTAAAAACCATCTGTCACAGATAATTTAAAAAGAAGTTTCATAGCTCCTGTTAACTGAAGCGCATGTAGTTTTAATCCTTTGCTTGCTGCCAGAGGAAAGATTTGAGAGCCCTTTATTCTTATTTCTTGCAAATTTTAGTCATCTGGCCTTAAATTAATAAAATGTTAGAGATGAATTTCAAACTTAGGAGTTCTCCAACATTTTTAATCCTTCCTTTTAAATGTGGATAGTAGCAGAGTATACCGTGGAGGAAATAAAATGCAACAATGGACAGGTCTAATAGCTGGAGTTGAGAAAAATATAACTGCAAAGGATAAACACAAGTATGAACAAAAAAATACATATATATATATGTATTAGCAGATTGAATAGGTCTAGAGAATCTATTTATTTTCCCCGTTTATTTTCCTATACCAAAGTGAGTAAAAGAAGTGTAGGTGCCACAGGGGAGTCGGAAAACCTTGAGATTGGCAATTAAGCGAATTATGTAGTCTGTCTTATGTCCTACTCCATCCGTAAAGAAATATGCCTGCCCTCTCCTTTCTTGCCATTGTTGTCTTTCATATTACTATTGATTATATACACTAGAGTGATTCAACAATTAATGATTAGGAAAAAAAAATCCTGCATGTATTTGCTAGCAATTTGTTTTTACTCCTCTTCGACTTAAGAATATCTTTTGCAGATAACATGTTTGCACGTAAAATACGTTGCAACTTATGGACAATATAACTATTCCCCTTTGGAGATGATTTATAAAAATAATTATTATGCTCGTCTTTGTAGATTTGGATTTAAATATTTTTCGCATCTGGTCGTGTAGGCCATAAATAATTTTATTACGACATCCAAGTAGTTCATGAGGATTTGCTTGGACTTTAAATTATTGGGAACATATGTATGTAGTTATATTCTTGGACATATTGTCCCATAAATGTTGGATTCATATTAACATACGCGTGTATATTAAGATTTGAAGATCGGCTATGTTAAACATGTATGTATGATCTATAATGTTTTTTTTTGTGCCCAGTGGGTTCAGTCCATTTGAAGCGATTGCGGAAATCTTGAGAAGGATTCATTTATTATTATGAATAGAGGAGAGCTGAAAGTTGTATTTGTTAGCTATAGTGGTTCGCAACCATTTTCTCTAGATAATAAATCTTTCATCCTATTCCAGATATTTTCTTTGCCTTTTTCTCTAGGTTCAAGGTTGACAGTTTGTACGATACGAAGGCTGAATTGCTAATCGTGTTTTTCTGCCATGTGTATAAACGGACTTCCCTGTTGTCCGGTGGTGTCAATAGGGATTGAAGATGGAATCGTAGTCTTGTATATTCTTCGTTCATATTCTACTTGCTTCGTCTCGGTGTCGTATCTTACGAGGTACTGAGTAACTAAGATAGGCATGCTATAAACTTGCTGGCATATAGTATAAATATTTCAATTAGATAAGATTGAACCCGGGATATATAATAATCTTCCAACAGTAACGGATTGTAAAGAAATGCTATAAAAGATGAAATGTTTTGAAAAGAAAGAGAAGGTGGCTATTGTCGCAGAGAATGTTTAGATTTTAAATAGCCTAAGGGCTTTGTAGGTGAGACAAATCTTTATGGATTTCCTCATAAAGTAATATCAAATGAGACATAAAAAAGAGAGAGAAACCCAAAACATGAGAATTGTGCTAAATGTATGGGAGTATGTATACATGCGTTTGAGTGTAAATTGACGGCATGTCTTTTTACAAGATAGTGTCTATTGTGTAATATAGTTTCAACAAGTTTTGTCTCATCACTGCCTATGCAAAACTGCTACAAAGGTTGTATGCATAATGTGCAAAACACTCGGGGTGCGAAAAAATGGCGTATTTCATCGGTAGAAAAAATGGGATAAAAATATTGAGTTAATATTACATAGAGTCGTGGTGGTGTTGTTATTAAGCCATTATGTTTATTATGATTGCCATAACACGTCCTTTTATGATTATTCTAATGCAAAGTGAATCCTAAGCTTCCGGGTCCATAAGATTTAATGAAGTAAGTCGTTAAGTTAGCCAAATAGTGGTTCAAATTTTAAAACTCACTACTCCTCTGTTTTCTTTTTACTTTAGTCTTCTTTCTCAACAAACTTGAGCCTGCTAATTCTATTTGTTGTAATAATGGAACTTTAACAAGTTGGCTTTTAATTATTTGCTTGCATATACCTGATTACCATTCAGATGAGCCACGTTCATCTTGGAATCTTCTTGCAACTTGGTCTTATGCAAGGGAGCCTCAAAGTTTAGAGAATTCCTGAAATGCACTACCATATTGCATAATAATCTCTGTATATTAATTTACTTATTGCCCCCGTCATCTGTAAAAAGTTGTGTTGGAGTTTCTCCATCCAAGATATCTGAAATTTAAATTTTGGATCAAATATTTAATGTGAATGGTTAAAGATGACAGATTTTTTAAATAGCAAATAACAACACGATTATGAAACCAGAAATTCTTCGGTGACGATTAGCTTGCAGATTTTTCTCAACGTTAAAAAACTTGGATTTTACTAACTTCTCAGTCAATCCTAGTACATTGCAATGGTATATGTCTGACTAGTGGCTGTATGCAAAGCATTATAATGTAGAGCATGCACTATAACAATCCAAAGATGAGTTCAGCAGTTATCACGGATGAGTAATTTAGTAGTATGAACGAGATTTTTGGGTATGAGATGCATTCATATAATGAAATGCATGTAAACTGGATTAGATCCAAGTAAGTGGAAAGAACCTCAAAACGATGTATACTCAAGCTAACTTCTGGTTGTATGGATGTGCAGGTGTATTGTAACAGTATTTGTAAATTGTAATGACCAAAGAGGCTTGTTCTCTCAAGCCAACGTATCAAATGGTCATTGCGAGTCATTACTGTTCTGCGAGCACATCTTCCTATTGAGATATGAATGTGTACATGATACATTCCCTATCATCCTCTTTGTACTCGACTAACTCGAGAAAAGAACGGGAAACTACTTTACCAATTTACAACGAGTTGATTTACGTAACATGTTCAAATGGAGTAAGGAATTCACTAAAAAGGAGTCGAGTGGGGTCAGGCCAAAAGGCAAAGGCAACAGGATCATCGCATCATCATCCCCAGTATCCTCAGCTATTGTGCAGAATTGACTGTCGTTGCATAACGTGTAAACGTCTCTTAAGATTAGACTATTGCATTCCAATCCCTCCCATTTCACTTCAGCTCTACTTGGCTAGACTTACTTGCAACTACTTGCAATTGGCAATACAATTTCTGAGGATACTGAGACACAGACGGACATTGGACATTTTGAACGACAGAGATGAGGACTGCAATTTAGAATTCTTTGTTACTAGTAGTATCTACACATATTTATGTTCAAATTAATTACGTTCAGTAGTAGTAGGAGATCAGTTATCTTCCATCGGTACTATTGGATGAGCAGGATGAGTTATAGCCAGTTTTGATATAATTAGGATTAGAATTAATACCACTACAATAGTCTAAAAAAATGTACAATTTAAAACTTTCGGACATTTAGTTATTGAGATAATCAGTTGTATTTAGCGAATATCGTTGACATTGATTTAGCAACATGTTGTTGACAATTTATGTCATAATCTAATAAAAATCCCCATGGCCCATATTTACGGAATTTATGAATTACTCAGTGATACTGCCAAGAGATAGATTTTTCTTCAGCATATCTAAAGCAGGCAAATATTTTAAACAATTATGCTAGCTATGATGCTATAAAAGAAATAGTTCCATCAAAATATTCTGGAAATTTAAGTGCTAAAATGATTAAAAAAAACTTGAAAAGGGTCAGAAATCCAAAGTGGGAAAGAAACTTGGAAGGAATAAGCTGGGTCTTTGTTTACCAATACCTGTCACATTTCTAAACCTATCGTGTAATCAGTGGATAAGGAAGCGTTGGATAAATTATATTGACAGCTTCAACACAAAAGAAGAAGGTGACATATTGATGATCAATGAAGAGAGAATAGCGGAGGAGAAGGGAGCTTTAAGCAAGTAGAGTGGGTAGACACAAGATGTAATCAAAGATAGGAGATTCAATTCCTCAAAGGTGAGATGAGGAGAAGCAGTTTGCAAGTATTTAGTAAAGAAGGTAAGGTGAGATAACGGGAAGACCCGTTCCTCTTGCCGGAAATGACCTTAGCCACAAGGATTTTCCCTATGAACTTGACTTGCATATGTTGATAAGTTGAGTCTTATGTATCAGAGCCGGATTGATCCTCATATCATTTTCTATTGACACCATCAATATCAAAGTTTAAAGAACTTGTCAACATCTAGAAGCCTAGATTTTAAATTATGGAGAATTTTTGTTTAAATTTACAATTCCACTTCACTTTTAATCACTTGCTCCGGTTTCTCCATCTACAATGCAAGTGGTTCAATTTTAGTGTTGGATTGGGATGGAAGTCGATGTTTTGAATGAATCAGGAGTTTTTATTAGTCTGCTAGAGCTCCTAGCGAATTTTGTTTTTGTACAAGATTGAGATGATGAGATGAGGTGATTAACAAATGTAAACAAGAAACCTTGTTTGGTAGAGTTAGACGGGAGATTTCGAGGTGTGTTGATTTTCAGGGATCAGGTTAAAAAAATGATTTGGTAAAAGGGCTTCTGATTTTGTGATTCTTTGTTCGAGTTACTAGTTCATCAAGTCTCACTTGGCTCTTTGTAATTTTGCTGTTTATTTTAGTTCTGTCATTCAATATATCAATAAGGATAGATTATTTAAAGCTCCTTGGCGAACTATATAGTTGTTCAATATACATACCATGACTAGGAACTATAGCTAGAAGGATTCTGGAAAGGCAAGTGTCTGTTCTTTCAGCCTGCCAAAACATAACTATCCATATTTCTAAACATCCTCGGAAGTACTCAGAATAGTTTGTATAAAGCTTGTTTTATTATTTTGAGCTAATTAATTAGAAACTAACTCTGCCAACATTTATGGTGGCCAACTTAACCTTATGCTCTCACCGCAGTTTTCTCTATCGTACCTAGGTAAAGTTTTGGTAACGATCAGGAACGAATTTCAATAAGCCTAATATCTGTAAACTTGGTCAAAAACATACTTAATGAACCAAATGTAACAACAATAGGGGATAAGTGTATAGCAATTTCTAATTCCTTGCTTGGAATTATTTCTTCATATAAGTATCTATTCAGAATATGCGGGGAGTGATCTGAAATCAAGCCATAAAACCGTATGCAGCCCTCAAATTTGATGTAAAATTAAGGAGGAATTATTCAGCGTAAGCATTTCCGTAAATAACATTGGCCTAAATATCCAAAAATAAATAAACAAAAGTGCTCCCTTCCTAAAAACTGTGACAAGACAAAACGCCCAACTATAGGCACCCTATGGTACTTGAGTCGACTTGTAAAGACTAGATACACGTATCTAGTTTATGGTTTTTAGCCATAAAGAAATATATACGATACAGTCATGCACACTTCCCTATTTGATAACATTAACAAGACAAAGGAGCCTATTAAAAATTGCAGAAATGTTTGAAACAGTTTTTTTCTCCTAGCAAATGCTGCAGATACACAGCTATGCAGTTATTTTAAGACTCTTAACATCCTCTCGTACGAACAATTAATTAGATGAAGCATCTCAATTAAATTCAGTTAGTCCTCCTCACTACCCTATCATCAAATCAAAGGCCATTCATTTCATTAACAGTGGATGGAAAATTGGTCTCAACGTTTAGGTACTATCAACTACTACTGTAAGAGGCATACCGTATGTGCCAATTACTCCAGAGTTGAGATGAATAGCGGTTGAGCATCAATTTAGTGTTCAATCTCAAGTTTTCAATCTCTTCTGGCAACATATGAGGAATGGTAATGGTAAGTTTACAACAATAGGCTTGGTTTATAGCCCGATTACATTGAGATGTATTATTATTTAGTATAAGCACTTGGAATCTGCAGTGCAATAAACGGTTTCTCACAATCCTCGCAAAAAGAGTGAATCTCTTTTGTCTCCCCTGTTGAAAATTAAAAAACCCACAGATTGAGGCATTCATTTGATCGGTTGGGATAATAAAAATTGCACATAAGACACAATGATAATATTACCAGAGTAGGTGGTGGAGATAGTGGCTACACTAATATCTATATATCCCAGTATAATCTGAATAACCTGATGTGCCGTAAAGAGACCAGAAATTTGCACTCGATTTATTTCCCTCTACCTGGTCTCTATAGTTAGTGTGGTAAAGTGTGTATAGTAAGATCCAGTCCAAAATCTGCATGGTTGCATGCAATCAAAAGCCAATGATAGGAAACCACAGGGAAATCCTTAGGGCGAACTGTGTCTCTGTATATTAGACTATAGAATTCCAAGTCTGTTCAAGACATCACATCCTGAGTAGTAAATCCCTCTAAGACACAATGGCTTACAGCTTTAAGAAGGGAGATAGGACACTCTGTGGGGTGTGATTACTATCATCAACAACAGAGTTAAGCGTAAATGTTAAAATCTAATGTAATCTCCTAGTTGGCCCCATGTACTTTTTTTTAAAGTCT
Organism: Agrenia bidenticulata; assembly: GCA_034694785.1. Taxonomy (NCBI): domain Eukaryota; kingdom Metazoa; phylum Arthropoda; class Collembola; order Entomobryomorpha; family Isotomidae; genus Agrenia; species Agrenia bidenticulata. The sequence continues at coordinate 15,535 of JAQFYM010001186.1, read as the reverse complement.
GTAGTAGTTCTCCTCAGCTCTCGGCTCTTGATCAGCATAGTTAGAGCCCATTATGGCAAAGGCATATCCTGATTTCCTACTACTTGCAGTACGTTTTAGATATACAGTGCAGAAAGATATAAGGCAACTAAAAAGGCAAGTTGCTCTTCGCCTGTGTATTCAGTGTTGGAGAAAGATATAAAGTTTTTTACAACACGGAAAAAGGTAGCCCCAGCCAGCAAGCACAGCTAAACGCTCATGCAGTTGTTCTCAAGTAGTCCTTTCGTATGTGAGTGTTCTCTCCTCCCGTCGTTGTCTTGTGACTACTGAAAAACCCTGAGTAAGACACTAGACTCAATTAATTCTATTCTAATTAATTGTTAGGACTGTGTTGTGAGGAATAAGGATTTCTTGAAATCATTTATCCTGACGCATAAAAGCTCTTGTGGCATTTCAAAATAAAATACTCTGTCAACCAATCCAAGGTTTAGTCAGGAGCTGGAACTCTGACATCCAATCTTATTTAGAAAAAAACAACTCAACTCTAAATTTATAAAAACTAATAATCGGCTTAGGAGAAGCTAAAAATACTAAGAAAGACCTGCAGTCATATTCCGACTCAAGGGATTGAGAATAAGAGGGCTATTACAAGGTATTATTATATTATGAGCCAGACTGAGAAAGAAGGGTATTGAGAAAAATTCCGATCCTTAAAAAATAAAGGAAAAACTAACCCCCTCCTTTACTGGAGTGTGTTGGAAAGGTTTGGGTTCCAAAGTGTTTGTGATTTGTGATTCTGAGAAAAGCCCTTCCGTAACAACTTTTTGTTGGAAGGTGTGGGCTTGGACTCTGGACTTGGAGTTGAATTGATCATTGAGATTTTAAAAGTCAACCTCTCGACACGAACTGCATTGAGAACAAGTCGCATCGAACAAGCTGGACTTAAGCAAATTTCCCATCTCCATTCTCTAGCAAAGTATTCCACTACTGTCGATTGATATTTATTTCGGTCATTTTCTGTGATACAGTGATACCGTTCTTATTTACTTGTAGTAATTATTTGGGTTCTACCCACCGAGTGATTTGGAGTCTGTGATTACATCTCTACCCACTGGCTGCAGAGTGCTTGTGAACAGTTAAAGAATATTACGAGTTGCGAGATATTTATTATTTTACTTTCATTCAATTTCGAGAAGAGAGATTCGGTTTATTCGTTATTGCCATTGTAATACAACCCTACTTGTGGGTTCGATTGTGTGATTGCGAAATTGAATCATATCTGGAATTGATTCATCACCAGGATTTTGCATTTATCATCTCAAGGGCCCAAGCTGGGTTGTGATTAATTGATTGATAAAGAAAGGAGGAAGAGGAACTCAGTGTAGTTTTTTGGATTCCGTTTTTGGACTCAGTTGGATTTACATTGAATGGTGAATTAAATTTTTTTTCCACTTGTAATGCTTGTAAGATTATTTTAGCCTAAGATACGGGGATGGATTACATGATTCTATTTTGATAATCTGCAGTTATTTGTATTTAATTGGAAATCATATTGGTTTGTAGCGTAGGTATCTCATCTGAAGTTTGTATGTTAGATTTTACAAGGAAGCTGGCGATAGAAAAACTTCCCAGCAATAAAGGGGACAAAATAATTTGCATTTTAAAATTCGTCGATGGGAATAGCGGAAGCTGATAGCTTACAACCTTTGACCTATGCATATCCCTTGAGCAGTCCGAACTCGTGATAATTCTTTGCCATTCGTAGTTTTAAGTAACTCCGAGGGAGAAAAAGGTTGACCAAGCCAGTTTTACTAATTTAAATATGGGAAGCAAGATTTTGAGCACAAATGTAGATGATAATAATATATAGTCAGTGGTGGGGTTCTGCAAATGTCGATTCACCATCCCGACTTAATTAAGGATGCTCGATTGCAAAATCCCCGTATATGCTGGCCTGACTCGTAGTCATTAGAGTAAAGAGGATCATGTATGTCGTATTTATCATAACACATAATGAGATAAGAATATTTCAAGAGCTGAAAGTTGATTAATTGAAACTTGATGTTGTGTGGGTAAGACTTATAATATAGCGAGGCCCAGAGAGTGGGTTTGATTCGAGCGTAATGAATGGTCATGTTTGGATTCCGGTATTAACTTCCTGTAAAACTACGTGTTTTTGCGTCCTTCTTGCCTTATTTGTCGACTCCTCTTTGTTGTCTGTGTCTAAAAAACATTCACATAGTTCCGGGAAAACCTAATTCCAACTATGTAAATCCAGAATAGTAGCTTTGCATAATTTTATTCTTCAAAGTGTAGGAAATGTCTAAACTGATTTTTAAAGCCAACTATCCTGTGAACCCGAAGTTTCTTAATGACGTCACAAGTAAAAAAAAAACAAAAAAAAAATCAAAAGATCATTTCTGACTTTCCGTCTACAAGATGAGTTTGGAAGCTCGATTAAAAAAAACTACGTGCCAAGTGCCAATATTATTATGTTTCAAATATTTGTCCTCCCAGATAAGCTAATGCAAGCACCGATTGCATGTGTGTTATTGTTTGTGTCCCATAAAAATATAGGCTGCTCAAACTTCCCCTCACAAAAAATCGTCAACAGACTGAAATAGGAATCTAATGCATGTTTTAAGCCCAAAAAGAAACGTGCTGTATAAAATTCCACACCTAACAAGTACATAACTATTTGTCATGTTATAATATTTCGACCCCCTGTATGATACACAAGGAAACAAGTAATTGTATCCCAATTATGTCATCAAAACCCCAATCCACCTATAATTCACAAGCCATATGAATGGAAAAGGAATTGTTGTCAAAAAGTTAACGAGAAGGAAAATAAGGATAAGATCCCTAATTGCTCAGACTATGTAGGTCATGTCATGCCATAAGGTAGCAAGTATGCATACAGAAGAGTTGCATTGATACTCAATCATGCTAGGGCATAGCTCATGCAGTGTTACCTATATATTAGATTATCTCTCATACAGTGGGTTGCCCAAATCCGTCCATCCCCAATCCTCATTCTGTAAACTTCCTCACAACTCCAAGATTCAAACGGTTCATCACTTGTCGATACATAAAATACTATAGGTGATAAACATATAAGAGAATTCACGTTCCCACGCACACTGAGACGTTTATAATAAAAAAAGAGATAGGGTTGGAATATGTATAAAATAATGCATCATGCCTCGAGACGGATGGAGGAAAGGAATTAGTTGTTTTCATCCAAGCATATCCGCATAGGTGTAAGAATAATGGCATGGAATAATAATGATGTGATGTATTAGCAACTATTTTATTTTAACATTCTATTGAACAAGACGGCGAGTAATTGGGAAAAGGAAGGGGAAGGGAACAAGTTGTTCTCTAACGTCTTGCAGCACAATTTGACTTGTGAACCTCTGTGTGGTGGTGGTGGTGGAGAAGGAATTTTCCAATTCCTCATTCCATATTTACAGTTTCAATACTCCATGTCCATCAATGAGGATGTTTAATGTCAGCATGATCATCTCCTTATAATAAGTTCATAAGCAAATAATCTGAGAAATTATTTAAAGGCAATCATAGATCTCATGGTAATTAGTCCTGCTGTAGGATTTATCTGAAACTATGCTCAAATTACGAGGGTTGGAGTTTGTGGAAGATTTGGACATTTAAAACATTTAATTTCAAGTAGGTATATGAGGATTGAAGTGAACTTGGGATAGTGAGATAATACGATTCTTGATGGGAATAAAATGAGGAATCGACTGGGGTTGTGTAATTCCATTTGTAAAGAAATGTGACACAATTATTCTTGGTCTTTTATGTAGTTTGTGTACAAGAGACTATAGCGTATGGATGAGTTGTAAGTGAGTGTGGAAATTGTGGATTTGCTAAATATTTATGCAATATGCACGATTTTTGTTGGATGATGAAAGTTTTTCCTGTCTCCTAAGTTTTAAACCCAGCCTACTTCACAATTTACAGTGTCAGTTTGTCTTTTGCTCAATATATAAATATTGTATTTTATTATCTCTTTTCCCATTTGTACAAAGGACGGAATGGGCACATCGGATTTTTCTCTCTCAATATTTCAATGCAACCTGTCCGGCTTGCGAGATTGTCATGGCAGATTTTTCAGTCTTATCTCCACGAGGTCGAGTATTTATTGATGAGGGAAAAGCTGATTACATACGGGTTAGGAAATCAGTAAATTTTAACTCCAAATACAAGTATCATGTGCACACTCCATAGTCTCTCGTTTAACCCGGCTTTCCCTGCTGGACTGGAGGGTCCTCATGAATATTCTGGAAAGGTTCCAGTTATCCTCAAAAGTCCTTGGAAATAATATCTATCAAGCCAATGAACTTGATAGCTTTTCCGGGCAGTAAAACCTCCATGTTTTTGAAAAAGTGTTGGCTTCCTAGAAAAATTTAATAGTTTATATAAAAAAAATTATTATTGACCTTTGAAACTGTAAACCAATTTCCTTCCTACAACTCATGCAGTTATCGCTCGGCTCTGGTAATTTCAAGCATCGAACGTGTCATACAGCCGGAGTCGTACAAGCATTATTAGTGAGTTGGCTTAGTGTGAACAATTATCTCTCAAGTTGAGTTCCACGTGTCTCTCCACTATCTGATAAGAGGATATAACCTTGAGGTAAAGTTTTGCATGTTTGAAAATTAATTGAGATTAACTTTCGAAAATTTATAGTAGCCCTATGGATTCCACGGTATTATTTAACAGAATTCAGGAAGAGTTTTTATAAACTCTGGCGCATTTTAAAGAAGAAAAGAAATGGAAGCCAAAACCCTATTTCCAATTCATTGACAAAGACTCGGCTACTAAGCCTTATGCCAGTGATTAAGCGCAATGTAGCAGGGACCTCCACAGATAATTAATGCCCTCCAAAGAGTGGCTTAGGATTGTTAAATGAAATCATTACAGATTAATTTAATTCAAGTAGAATGGACGTCATAAAGGGAGGTAATACAAAAATTTACTACATCTGTAATCTATATAAATGGCAAACACTAAAATAGGGAAGTGGTGGTTATGGGATGATGCATTGAATGGGCATGTGAAACGGGAACTAGGAAGAGTGCAAGGACGAATGATCAGCAATCTGGCATATCTATTCATTATTATAAATCTCGAAGCACAGCAGATCTCGCCTCACTAAACTATTTCCACTGGGCAAAACTATAGGATGGCTGTATCCTAGTTTTATAGAATTTAATTAATCATTTCACCCACTCAATGTATAATCTTCTATTGCAGTTTAAAATGCCTACTCTTGTTTTTAAATATTAAAAAAAACATTCAGATACACAAGCTTCCATTTCCAGTGCATAATTCCCGGAACTGGATACTTGTAAATTTGTAATGTATGCTTTTCCGAAAAGCTAGTAATGTACAATAGTTTAAAAAAAGTTAAATTCAAAGTTCAAAGCTTTATCGATTTTAATTTAACGAGTGTAAAAAATATACATGTCCTACAGACAACCATAGGCTCAGCCGTACAATGTAAAAAGGAGGCTTGGATTAAATTAACAGTTAATTGTAACTGTTAAGATGCATTAACTGCAGATATTTCTAGATTCAAGTAGCAGTGGCACTGATCTTAAGTAGTACGAATGAATATAGATTCTTTCCAACCGGCTGGAAAAGAATAAAGTTTTGAGTTGGAGTTAACGATTTGCGAAATATTTAGTGCTTGCCAGAAGATAGCTCGAAGCTTGTAGTAATAGTAACATGTACAAGGAGACATGGATTTTGTGGATGTGGAAGTTGTGGAGTTTTTTATGGAAAACTTTTCTAGCTTCCGGCAGCCTTTTGCCGGAAGTCGGTTTCTGGTGCCTCAATCTATTCCTTCTCTTCTAAAGAAGGAAAGAGATTATTTCCCTATCTCCTCACAGCCCAAGCTATGTCAAACTGTTATTCTTCTCTATAACCTGCTGTGGCACACCAACCAAGTAACAATCTATAAAGCAGAGGCAAGCACAACGTAGCCCAAACTTAGCTATCAAGGCTGTATACTGTTTCGTCAAAAAAACTGTTCTATATTTATTGTGCACACCTTCCTCCCGTTATCTAACTGCTGAGTTGTAGGAGTGTGGATTTTGATAATCTCAACCTCGCATTTTCCTCTTAATTCCAAATCGTGATTTTCTACAAATATGTTTGATTTGATATAATAACTTAGCACTGCATTTACTTATAATTGTACTTAGTTCTTACTTCAATACAATAAAAAAGTTGTACAGAAACTTTTCTTCAACCCTAACCGTCAATTATATATTTTCTTTTGACAATTTTTGGATCGTCAAGTTACTATGCTCTTGTATTTTAAGACCACCGACACCGACAATACTACCGAATGGATTTTTTTTATACTTAGCTTTTCATTCTGGCTGTTAATTATGGTTTTTTATGACTGTTCGATTTATTCAAGGTTTCTGATATTTATATAGTAATTATATACTGATCTGCGCGTATTGATTGTTTTGTTAAATTTGTTGTGAAGAGAACTGTCTTGATACGACGCTTTTATAATCTTTACAAGACTTGGAGAAACTTGTCCGATTTTTTGTCCCATGTAATACTTGAATTCATCGAGGCCAAAGAAAGAAAATCGATGAGCTCATAAATCTGATTTATAAAACTGAGGCGGACATCCCCTCCCTGATTTTATAAAAGTTTCGGCTCAAAAGAACAAATATAATAGCATTCCCTGGAGAGTTTCTTTCAAATTTCAATTTCCTTCACAGCTCAAGATGCTCAAAATGTTGATAAGAAACTCTTGATTTTCCCTGAATATGCCAACACGAAACCTCAACTTGCTGAAATCTTGTGATGGCAATATTTTCGTTATTGTTTTTTCTACATACTACTGGCTATACTTTTCATTTCAAGATAACTTTCCAGTACATTTCTTAAATTTCCCCTACTGACAATGGCTTAGGTTGAGTTGCAAAACAAATTTTTATCTTCAGTTCCGAAACCTTTGAAGCATTGGATATTTAATCGACCCTTCCTCTGGCTGCAACAATAAATGTTAATATGCGTTTAAAAAAACTGGCTAAGTCGATGCTTTCTTTGCCTTACTTTAGTGAGTTAAATCTAATTAGATGGGATGGGACATAAAAATAAAAATCCTGTTCTATTTCCAGCAACTTTTGGTATGCATTCTATTAAGAGTTGACTTACGGGGGTGACTTTTATACCTTATTGAACTAATCTTACCTATAATCCTTCCTATTGAGTTGAACAGTCGAACTCTCGTACAAATGAATTTTGTTTGTATTCAAGTTTCGAACTGCTTAAGGACAAATACATTGGATTTTTGGATTACTAACCTTCATTGATTCTTTACCTAGAAAAAGTTTAGAATTAAATTCATCTGGTATATAATATCTATTTTGTACGTTGAAGAAGGGTAGGGACATGCTTACAGTTTATTGTCCATACCTTGTTTTAGTTTTTACTGAACCCTTCAATTTAAAATAAGCCTATGCAAACAAGTGCGTTCGTCCATGTGCATGGAAATGTGATACAAATATGAAGAACCCTTTATCCAAATCTTAGACGACTTGTCGAGATTGGAGTCTACTGCATGCATAGAAGGTTTTCTACTTCCAAAGTGTTGAACTGTTGGTTGATTTATTTGTATACCTCTATTCTAAGGTAATTACTGGATTACTGCTTGGAGTTTGGAAGGGTTTTGAAAATAATAACATTTTGCAGCAAAAAGCCAGCCTGGTCAAAATTCAGTATTTAGTTTGAATTGTTTTATTTATTAACACTGAACTTAATATTTGATTAGTTTTAATTTCAATGGTTACGCATGCAGATTAAGAATGTGACAACTCTTCCGTCTCACGTAAATCTGGAAAATAATTGTTATTTTAGTTTTTCGTCAGCACCTTCATGTCGTATGTACATTATCTCAAAGAAAATTTTGAAAGGTTAGAATTTATAATAATATCTCTCTCACCGATATTGGATCTGCAGAAACATTTATTGAGTTATTGTTGAAATAATCATCAAATTTATGTAGGACCCTGAGGTTAATCCTTGTCGTTGTAACTGTATGGTCGATGCTGGCCTGGCATAGTATGCACGTTTGCTTGGGTGAGTGGTACAGAAAGCAAACCCGGAAGGATAAAAATAAAAATAAAATTAATGGGAATAAAAATCGAGTAGAAAGCCCAGAGCGAGCCAAAGTCCAGCCTATTAGCCTGCAAAGTTTGTTGAAAAGCCTTTCGGAAAAAATAAAATCTATAGTTCCGACCGGGTCGGCTCAGGAGTGTGTTACTCCATATTGGATAGGATGCGAGGAAACGGAAGTACTGTATTGTGGCAAAACCATCATATCAAATTCATTTTTCCACAGCTATCATAATTTTAAGAATGATAATGTGTTTCATAAATCAAAGAGAACAGGCCGAGGCGCAGGGAGGAAGTGGATGTACTTACTTTGTGTATATAACTGAAAACGATGGAAATGCTTTTTAGTCTGAAAACTGACGTTTCTCTTATAAAATTATGTGAGCCGTGATATTATATGTATCATCATGTTGCTAATATATCCAATGCTTTGTCTGTAGGTGATCAAGAGCGTAAAAAGGAGAATACCCGGAGTTGGAAACTGGAGACTGCTAAGTAAATAATTCTGCTGGATTTCGGAGAAACCGGAAGAGGATCCCGGATGATGAAAGTTCCTCCTTTGAGTCTTGTTGGGATGGAGAGGCTTCCCCTTCCGCTCCCATTTAGTCCAGAGCTTCTCTGGAGGTACAACCCACTTGGTCCACCCCCTCATCACACAGGTCCACCTGGTTCCCCAGCGTCGAACGCTGCCATCGTTTCAGCCGCTGCAAATGCCATTTCTAGGGCAACAGCAGCCGCAGCCGCTGCGAGCATTCCCTCCCCACTGTCTCAGCATCTTCCCTTCGCCTATGATATCAAACACACTATCCCATTAAATCTAGGTAAATTTAAAAATTAAAATATCGGTCTTATATGGAGATGCAGAGTGTTGATGTTAAGAATGTTAAGATGTTTGTGGAGCTATGGCCGGAAATTTAATATTGTTGGTCTTATGGAATTTCAGCGAGTGATCCAAGATTGTGGAGCAGAGAAGATGTTATGACATTTTTGCAATGGTGTGAAAGGGAATTCGACCTCCCACCTTTTGACACGGATCGGTTCCAGATGAATGGTAAGTCTTGAACCCTATTTGTATTTTACTGAACCATTCGCATTGCTTTTAATACCGGAAACTCGAATTATGCCTAAAATATCTAGCAAGATTTTTAACTTGAGTAAACTAATAGTTTAAAGAGGCACATGCATGCACGGGGCTTAGAGACTTAAAAATTGAACAATGATACACGAAGGGCTTACAATTATTTATTGTATTTTAAATATTTTGTTTATTTGTCCTGAGCTTAATTGTTCCAGAAATGATTAGCAAAATGTCGTGCCCGGAGAAAATTTCCCCACTGTTGTGCTACATAAAGTTGAGTAGCGATATGGTACGGTAGATAATAGGAAATACAAAGGAATGCTAGCGTAAAGTATTGTATATTTGAGCCAATCAGTCCGGAACTGAAGTATTATGACACAATAGTCATGTAGAAGGGGGGAACAAATACATTCTTAGCATTACTGCCACTTAAGTATTCTTCCTAAATTCCTAATGGCTATTGATTTACGAAACCCTATTTTTGTCCATTCATGTTAACTCAAATAATTTTGAGCAACTTTGCCTGATGGGAGTCTCAAGAGAGTAAATAAATCATCCTATGCCATGCCATTTCTGAATGATCCAAGTGAAGTAATAAATGTTGAACTATGTATGCAGTTCTCACGCTACACTTGTTTAACTTTGCAAAAAAAAACTTTGCACACACAGAGTTCCTTCCTTTTCCTCTTGGTCGACTCAAGAATGTGTTATTTACAGTCGTTAGGCTCCAAGCAAAATTCTTGTTTCATGGAGGGAGGAAGTCTTAGAGATTTTTTATTTTAATCTCCGGTATAAAATAACCAACAAATTGTGAGTACGTATTCCTGCTCAATAGACATTTCATAAACATAATATCAAAGCAACCATAACCCTTCCTTTGCCTATAGATTAAAATCTTTCAGAGAGACGAAAGTCTGAGGATGGAATGAGGAAATCTGTCTTAATGCTAAATTTTTTGAATGCCATGATAATTAAGATTCTCTGTACGTGTCCCTACTAGTATTATTCTAAGGCTCGTAACGGAATAAAAAAATTAGACAATTTGCTGCGTAACTTCAGAAGAACTTGACTGAATAAACTCAGGAAGCACGTTGGTCGATTATGTCAAATTAAAATAATTTTGTTCTATTATTTACCAGTCCATTTTCTTGCGCCTCATTTAATTTTATTTGTGCCTTAAAAATAAGTTTTCTTAAGATGTTACGTGAAACCAAATTTTAGAGATAAGCAAATACAAAAAAACCAGAAGAGTTCCGATTCCAAATTATGTTTCTTAATATTCATTTTCTAATCTGGACTCCTCCGTCATTTTTTATCCGATAGGGTGAGTCAAAACTTTAAATTCAAGCTCATTAAAAAAATTTCTATTTATAGTCGCTACATTTTCGAAAATTTTCCTCCTAGGGGTACAAGGATTTTAATAAAGTCAGATGTGTTATTAAGCAATTGCTTTAACGCACCCTTAAAGGTTGTGATATTCTTTATTTTCACCCTGATTTTTGTCTTCAATACAGTCTGCAATCTATAGTGGTATTAGTGGTGAGGAATTTAGCTGAAGGTTTTTTTTAAATATCATGCTCAGGTGAATAAAATCGCAAGGTAACTTTGTAGTTTATATCGCAATCAATGACTAATCAAGCAAATCAAATTAAAAATATGTCTTTAACCACCCCTATTTTTATTTTATGGCTCATGAGAGCAAGGATATGTAAATAAATCCAAGTGCCACAACAACCTTTGTATTGATAGAATTTCTCCACGAGCTTAAATTCAGTTAAATTAAAAGATCTCGTCTCAGAGCTGGCGTATTTTCTACCAAAATCATTTGGTTTTAAATGGATATTTTTGTGATGAGCCATACACAAGTTAGGATTTAAATGGTAAAATTATAAAAATACTAGAGCTTCCTATTTATTATTCATATGGTTCATTTCACAATCTGTTGACTTTTGTGGCATTAAAAGGAGCAAATTAAATGCAAATACAAAGATAAGACGAGATCGAGTTTGCCTGTGAACGCCCATTGAAAGAGATTGTATTGGCTCGTTCCATTAAATAAAACTTTTAAAACACCTATGCTTGGACTGTCCGAAATTTCCAAAGTGGGTGGATGCCCGAATTATTTTTTTTACTCAAACTAATTTACTATGCAACTGATTAGTAAAATTTATAAACTTAGCTAAGTTGTTGTGGCCTAATCATCATCAGCTTTCCTAGCCAAACGAAATATTTTAAATACAAATTTTACAATAAAAAATGTATTGCTTTAGAATAAATAATATTAAGCCCTTCATTGGATGTATCATTGTTCAGGAAATATTGAAAAGGATTTAAATAGGAGATTTAGCGTACCCCTTAATTTATAAGCAGATATGGTACGATATGGTATGGTATGTAAAAATGTCAGGGAAGTACGAGCGTCTTTGGATTTAGAATCCATGCACATCATAATCATACATGTCGGTCTATTCTTTCTGGTTGAGGTTTGGTTCTTCGTATTTGTACCCTGTGGTTTATTTCTACAATCTGAGCTCTAAAAGGAATAATTTTTTGCAAGCCCTCTTTTGCAACGTTGAAAGTAGGATGATATCATGATGGGGATGAAGCTACACGAGGATGGCACCTTTTCGTAGTATGAAAGTACCTAAGCAGTAGTGGTGGCATTAATAATGATAATGTATATCCCCTGGGAGTTACAAGTTGTGCTGTAAGGTTTTAAAATACAATGGGAATAAAATATGAGAATGGATGATGAGGATATAAATAGAATCTTTGATTCAGTCACCAAACCATGCCACACAACAATTCATAATCAAACATCTTTTCAATCTCTCATCCTTGTAACCCACTAATTTTATAAAGGGAAGTACAGATTAAATAAATTATCCCTTAGGGCTACCGCTTGGCATGGGATGATGATGCTTTGGCTTATCCTAATATTAAACCAGACTTTCCTTTATTCTTCTGTCTTCCTTTTGTCCTCCTGAATTTATTAAAGATGACTCCATTTCTGAAATCCTCACTTCCGCATACACCAGCAGAGCTTAGACTTTAGACTCATGTTTAGAAAAACTCAGACACTGCATTGTCCTCACATGTTTCGTTATCTTCAAGTAGGGAAAATATTTGCAGCACTTTGAATGTTTGTGTCTTTGTACAGTTTACATATGAGTTCCTCCTCGGCTTGAAAGTCTTTGGTGTGTCTTGGTGGTAATGGTTAATGCTTTAAAAAAATGTACAAGGGGCTGAAGGGGCAGTTTATTCTTATAGTCAGTATCGAATCTACGTGTTTAATGATCATTGCGAAAGAAAATCGTGCATCAGACAACCTTGAGGTTTTTTGTTTAGTTTCAAGTCCTTAGTCTTGTTCCGGTATTAAGATTTGCAGTATGTTCTAATGTATTATGGCCTTCTGATGGCTAGTGCGAATAAAAATGAGAACACCGTTAACAGGGAAATTCAATTTGTTTGCTATGTTTTTTTCAGGAAAAGCTCTGTGCCTGTTGACCAAAGCTGACCTAGAGGCACGAGCCCCAGGATCAGGAGATGTCATTCATAATGCGCTTCAAATTTTAATTTCATCGTCCCCCTCAGAGTCGCCTTTGACACCCCACACTCCATCCTCACTCCGCATGCATCCATTGTCTGCTAAAGGTAATTCGAAATTTTTTATACATCAATGGTAAGGGATTGAACTTTGAACTAAAATGCTGTACTTTATTTATTTAAGGCGCATGGTCCATAGCAGATTTGCAGCACTTCGCAGCTTCACAGCAGCAAGGAACAACATCGGTGACACTAAGTCCTGCACCTTCATTAGATGGGCAAGCAGGAAGTCCACAAGAGCATGGAAGTGCAAATGGTGGAGTACATTCTTCGTCAGCCTCGTCATCAAATGGCTCGGCAGGACATAATTCTGATGACTCTGAATACGACAGCGTGGGTGAGAGTCCTGAGCGTTCACCAGTGAACCAATCATCAGGATCCTTGAGTCCCCCACCTAGACCGTCGTCCAACGCACATCAAATTACGGCTCAGCAGCTAACAACGAACGGATCCACTCACCTCCATCAAAGTACTCATCTTCATGGAAATTCCAATGGAAATACTGTCCAGTCAACCGCCAATTCAAATAGTAACAATAAGTCATCGTCCTTCTCACAAGGAGCTAAGTTAGCCAACAATTCGAACACTGAGGGAGGCGAATACAATAACAGTGAGTATTAGTATTACTGACTGAATTCAATTTTTCTAAGTTATTATAAATGGAAAATAAAACTTGACTTTGTTTTTGTTAGATGGAAGACTTCTGTGGGACTTTCTGCAGCAGTTACTAAATGACCCAAGTCAACGATACAATAGTTTTATCACCTGGAAGAATGTGGAAACAGGTATATTCAAGATTGTAGATCCACCTGGCCTTGCCCGACTCTGGGGAATCCAGAAGAACCACTTGTCCATGAATTATGATAAAATGTCGAGAGCTCTACGGTACTACTACCGCGTCAATATTCTAAGAAAAGTTCAAGGAGAACGACATTGCTACCAGTAAGTTGTCTTTAAAAAAAATCCATCAATGTGATACCTTAAAAAATATCAAAAATTAATTTACAATTTTTACTTTTCTTACACAGATTTCTGAGAAACCCCGGTGAGCTCAAAAGCATTAAGAATATATCTATGCTCCGACATCAGCAAAATCCTCCAGTACCCCTAACTGTCAAGCCAGAGTTAAGTAGCTTCACTGATAATGACTACGAGAATTTATCCATGCTCAGACACCAGCAAAGTTCTCCCGTGTCCCTTACCACCAAATCATCGCCCTCTCGGGATTCTACATCCTATGCTGATAACGACTACGAAAACAATCTTTCCATGCTACGCAATACGCAAAATTCACCCATGTCTTTAACCAAGAAATCCTCAAATTCGTCCAAATATGCCGAAAAAGGAGAGCTTGACGAGCGACCAGTTCAATTGACTGTAAAGATGGAACCTTCGAACTATGCTGACAATGACTACGAGGATGTTCCCACAGATCTAAGTATGGACACTGACAGACATATGAAGGAGCTAAAGTACGAAGATTAGTAGTTCTAAACTAGTGTTTTAGCGCAATACAAGTCAGATTTGATTAATAATCCACGCACGATACTTTTTAAAATTTCGATAGATATTTAGTTTATAAAAAATGTAGTGTCCCTTTCACTGGAATACTTAATGTACCTTACCAGAGTCCTAATTATTGACTATCTAAGTATGTTCTAGCGTTTCTCTTTCATGAATTTGAATACAATTTCAGCGGAGTTGATTAGTAGATAGTTGTTTTACTGGATACCCTCTATTTTGCTACTTTTGTCGCGGCTGGAAAAGTCTTGAAATCTTTGGAAACGTTTTTGAAGCTGGCAGTTAGGAGAATTTTTCACTAGACAAACTTTGTTTGTAACGAGTGCCATAAGGAACTGTATACTTGTGTAACAGTCGTTTTCCAGGATCTGTATGTTAAATCGTTGAATTCTCTAAAAAGAAAGGATTGTCGACTACGTCTTCTGGTATGCATTGATCAACTGTTATGAAAACAGTACCAAGAATCGTGTGTTAACCTAATGTAATCGAAGTCGACATGTGTCAAAAGTCGTACGCATCCTTTTAATCGCTCAATCCAATAATTTAGAAAGTCAAACGTTTTTCATACATTAACCAAAACCAATCGATATAATCAACGACGCCAGAGAATTTTCATGGACATCTAGAATAAATCGTGCATATGGCATGGGAAAATCAGAGCTGTAAAGGACGGCTATTGGAATTTAAGATGACAAGTTAAAATCGAAATTTGAACCGATTCATATAGGGTAAAAGAGTTATGACCAACAAACAATCAATTTTTGTGATCTCTCTCGTACTCAGTAAATACAAAAATAGTACACGTTAGCAGTTACAAGATATAGGTACTCTGTTAGACATCAAATTGAAGTATATAATCAATCGAAAATCCCTTTCAACCAAAACATAAACCATGGTAATTATGTTGCATGAAAAGTAATTGTAAATTTTTTTACAATTTCATGGATTAAAAGAACTCCAAGAGTATCTGTAGGAAGCATTTGGCAACAGCAAATAGGCTTTTAAGTTCAGTAGGCAAAATGAACTGGAAAAGTATGAAAAAAGCTTTTCATAGTTTATTGGATTTGTGTAGGAGAGATTTATGAATATATGTAACCTACTCATAACTCATATATGAATAGCTTAAAATGTAAGAACTGATAATCGTAAGATTAGAAAATCTTAAACAGACTTAACAGA
>JAQFYM010001185.1:0-37866 GCA_034694785.1 Agrenia bidenticulata | reverse complement strand
CCGGTACCTGTACCAAGCTGGTAAGGTACCGGTACGGTAACCTGTACCGGCTGCACCGCGGTACACACTGCCAACTCCGATCACTGGCGCGGTCAGGCAGGTAATGACAACTAGATTGTAAATAAATATGTAGGCTTCAATTATGAAAAAAATATTTTTGTTAAAAAAATTTTAAAAAATATAAAAAAAGTGTTTTTACCATTTTTTGGTGTCAAGTTTTACGCCCATAAAATGCACCCTTAAATCAGGCCGTGTTTCTTTTTCTGGGGGCACGTGCCGGGCTTGGAATACTTTCGCGCCAAAAGTGCAATGTGCACCAACAGCATAAAAACTACAAAAAACGACAAAAAAAGCGATGTTTATTATATCAAAAGTAAATCCATTTTACAAACACATTAAAAATGCACAACCTTGTAAAAAATCGCTGAAATTTAACAGGGAAATATAAAAAAATTGCAAAAAAAAGATTTAGAAACAAAGCAATAATAAACATATAATGGTGCAGGCTTAGTATATGTTTGCGTCGTTAAACGTTACGCACCGAGTCAAAATTTTTCTTAACACTGTCTTAATTCAGGAAAAGTCACACAGTCTAGCATATGCAGCCTATACCCATACATGCAATCTATTCAATATTGAGCTGTACTTTTTTTATCTTACCGATACCTGCTGATTTTATCTTTGAAACACATACCCTAATTGTAATTTTTTCTTCGGTTTGTAGTCCTAAACTTGGTTTTTATTTTGATTCACTTGCTGTATTACAAACTTTGTGAGAATTTGTAGACATTTTTTTTGCGGTGAGTTTTATAGTTTAGTTTTGTATTTTTATACTGTTTTGATCTAGTTTTGTGTGTTGATATAACTGTATATGAGCTAACCTTATCGTTTGTTGTCATTTTCACTATCGGTGCACAATATACTCATCTTTAAGCTCTTTTGGAGGCTACGCCGCTAAGACTGTTGATGCCTCTGTATATTTTTTGTTTTTTACATTGTATTTATGCTGCTTTGTGTTTAAATACATAACAGTTGCTTGTTATATTGGCGCAAATTAGCTCGAATGCGCTATGATGTTGTTCTAGTAATAGTTATATAACCATAAATGCAGAATGTAAAAACAAGTTTACGTAGGTGTTACACATTCTGAAAACTAAATTTGTAACATTCGTATTTCTTCAAACGTGTACCTTGCAGAAATTAAGCCGTCCGTCTGATTTTTATAAAAAGAGGGGACCAGAACTACTTTTTTTTATAATAATCGGGCCTCGAAAAATAAGTTTTGCAATTGCAACAATGCAATTGTTTTGATAAATGTAAATAAAATCATCATACCTATAAAAAAAAGCAATTATATACAGTCATATTGTAGAATTTTGTATAAGAAACATAAAATAGTTTACGCACGCTAATTCGTGATATAATATATATGACTGTTTTGCGGATATCATTTTTATAAAAATACAGTATAAAAAATCAAAACTTTGTAAAAAATTTGCGATGATTTTTTTTTATGAATTTGCCATATTTCAAATATTTGTTTATTGAAAATACCTCAAAATAGTTATACTATGTATGACTTGGTTTTAATGTATGTGCGTAGCAAAAAAAAAAAGATTTGAAATTTGAAATTCGAAAAACGCTTATTCCTTTTTTATAAGGCGTACAAGCACGTTATATATAAGGAAAAATTAATTGCATATTGTAGATATAGTAACTTCTAGTGTTACACACTATTTTTATTGCAGGTATAATACTTACTACTCGATAAAACTGATTTTATACGCAAAAAAATGATTCGTTGAGAGTAAACAGTATTATCTATATTTAAAAAAGCGTTTTACTCATTTCTGTACTAGTTTTAGTTTAAAAAAGTTTTGCAACGCCTTTTTGCAACACCAACATACACCTAAAGTTAAAAAAAATTACTATGTGCTGTTTACTAAATACTTGATTTTTTTTATATAGCCTGTATGCAAACCACAAAAATCTTTTGCAATAAGATACCTTTATATTCCTCAATTTATTGTCATCTTTGATCAAAAAAACTCAATATGTACAAATTACAAAAAGGTCAAAGATAAAACATTAAGTAACAAGTTATATCATAAAATGTGTAACAACAAAAGAAGCTTTGCATTATGTAAAAATTATTTATTCGTTTTTGAATGTTAAACTATAAACTTTAGTCGTTTTTGCGCATAAGCTATTGTAGATAACGTTAATGTAGATGTATAACCGGCTAATCCATTTCTATTTTTTTGTAGAAATATACTTTAAATCCTAATAGTATATATTATATAGTAGAAAACCACTCAGCAGGGTCAATTTATACTTTTTGAACATTGCATTTAAGAAAACATTTTTTTTATGAGGACAAATCAATAATGGTTATTAAATCTTATATGCTTACGTGTTTTAAGTTATATAACGGCTTGTTTTTCATTCGGGTATGCGTGAATAAAATGCAATCCTACATTTTTTGTATGTATTGAAGAGAATTCGGTTGTAAAAAATATGGAAAGATATAAAAGGTGCGAAAAAGATGGAATTTAAATTTTTCGAAGAATGCATAAAGTATATAGTAAAAATATAGTAAAGAAATTATATTATGCAGATGGGAGAGAAATGCACAAACAACCGGTGTGGTTTCAATGTGAAGTATTATACCAAGAAGCAATTTCTTGGGTATTAATATGATACACAAATACCATTAGATATACAAAAAGAAATTGAACGGAGAAAAAAGCAGATTTCTTCTGCAGCTGGATTAATTTAAATTGCAAATTATTTTGAACAAAAAATTAAGGCCAAGATAAAAGGAAAATTTGTGGAAATTGATTAAACGAGAAATTTGGAAATAATAAAAAGAATTTAAAGAAGAGAAATTGATAAAATAAAAAAATAAATTGCAGATATATTACGGCAATACTGTTCGTGACGCAATCCCGCAAAGTACTTTGCAGTCTTAATTAGTATATAAAATAAGGACGTACTAATAAAATCAACAATAAGAAAGAAATTTGTACAATGAAAGATGAAAAAACAGATTTTACAGATGGATATAAGATAAAGATTAGTGAAAAGAAAAATAAAAGAGCTTATCTAGAGTTACAAATGAAGAGAGATAATTCAACTGGATGTGCATAATATCTGTAAATAAAAAGATAGTCTGCACATAGTCGAAAACAAGGGAACGAATTGGAAATGTAATACCAAACGCGACTTTTGAAAAGTAAAAGCACAAAAAACATTTTAAAGCGACGCAGAGCATAAAAAAGCAACAAATACATATGGGAAGACGGTCACTGATGAAACCGGGATGTAAAATTACTTTTTTACGTAGATTTACAGCTGCCGAACAATATAAGCAGGTATAGAAAAGCTATCTGATAGCCTCAAAAGATAAGAAAAACGTAACGGAATTATGATATAGCATTTAATAGCGAGCTAATTTTACAAAGCCCTACTAAAATAAGATGTCATATAGAGACAACGGCCCAAAAATAATTTCTGTTTTTGGTAATTGGATGGATAAAGCAAGAAAAATTGTAGTACGAAAGAATGCCAGACGCAGCATGCGGAAATATACGTAACGACGATACCAAATTTGGACAAAACTGTACGAGATGTATACAAATATTATAGAAAGCTGCGTTTTTTTTAACTTAAAGAGATTGGATGACATTGTACGTAAAAAAGAAGCACACATTTTGCGATTGTAGTGTACATCAGATAGATTAACGGTAGCCATCGTACAAAAGTATTAGACATGAAAGATGCACATTCTCAGACAAACTAAACACAAAAACACAAGCATTTGACAGCATTTAAGCTAGTTGGTAAGATTTAGAAATGGGTGCGAATGTGTATGGCATATTTTAACTCTTTGCTGTTTTTTTAAATATAATGAAAATATGTAACGTGTGTCTAGATAAGGGTAATGCTTCTTTTGTCGATGGTTTGGTGGTTATGGCAGAATCTGAAGACAAACATAATAATTATTTGTTTAAGTATTGCAGATAAGTCGACAATGCCGGATTAAGGTCAATGTGGACAAAATACAATATAAAAAATCCAATGTGAAGTTACTTGGAATGAACATGATCTATCAGGTACATGGAATGTTGATAAATGTAAAAAAAGATTATGTCGTTCTTTCTGCCTAAAACCAAAAAAGAATTTTAAAGTTTGTACACACGAATAACTTTTTACCGAAATATATTGATATATTTCAAATCATTTGCAACTTTTTTTACGATATGATGAAGAAAAAGTAAATCCATAATTGACTAGGGAAAGGAACATGACAAATGCTTTTACATTATACAAATGCAACTAATAGAAAGCAAAAGCGGGTAAGACAGACAATACACAAATAATGTTCCTTAAAATAAATGCGACCATGACAGGGCTGGTATTTTTTTTAATGGGGAGACAATAAAGAAAAATGCAAAATTACATCAGGAGCAAAAAAAATTGTGGGAAGTAGAAAAACTGGTAGATTACTACTAACATATGTTTTGCAATTTAACATGCACTAGATAAACTTGCTAGATACTGTAAAAAAATCTACTTTATATTTTCAGATCACATAGCATTGAAATGGATCAAGGAAAAAAAGAACTTTGGCAGCATATAATTACCAAAATCTATACATGATACAACGATTTCAATCTAGGCAGTATAAACCGCAGATAAAATAGCTGAGTCAGATAGTCATTCAAGGCAATTTATAGATGATACAAATAAAGACTTGTAATAATAAACAGAAAAAGTAGCGAGCATCAGAAATACTATCAACTAGCAGTAAAAAACCTATGGGATTTATGCAACTTATGCATTTATACCTCGAAGCTGCACATACAAATCAACGATAACACAATAAAGAGGAGCTGAGGAAATGTTTTATTTGTAAAAACAAAACAAAAAAAACATTAAGGTTGTAATAAATGTTATTTAAAAGTAAAGTGTTATCAACTGTTATTGCATATACAGTAAAACTGGATATATATCATAATTTGTTTGCAGCTTTTTTGTATAACAATAGCCTTCTTAAATATATAATTATATACCTATAAGAAATAAAACATAAAAACACTAGAAAAACAAACCAATTGTCAAAAAGTAATAATACAATGTACGCGCATACTATATTTGCTGCTGAATGCAGTGTGAGACTGTCAAGTCATCAACTTACGAGATAGGCCAGACTCGTTAGGCCTAAATACAAAGGAATAGTTTTTAAATCTGGTCGGCATGATAAAACTATTGTTATTTTTTAGATATTAACTCGTAAACAAACTTCACTCGCCGCCCGACTAGTTTAAACCCCATTTTTTATTTTTCCCGGGCGAGTTTACAATTATCTTGTTGAGTAAAGAAATGTAGACCATCTGAATGAAGTAAAACAAGTAAAATAAAAAAAAATATATAAAAAAAGTTATAGTCTAGTAATAAGTTGAAATTTGCAAGTCACTTAGTAATACATATATGAGAAAAATGTCAAAAAAAGCATTTAATTATTTAAGTTATCTTTTCGACAGTTAATCTTGAAATTACAAAAAGCGTACAAACATGTTTTTTTTACGTTATCCAATAGTGTTTATCCTATTTCGGGGTTGAGGTGAGATATTTTTGACTTGATTTTTACTTTTATGCAAACAAGATATTCGAAACCCCTAAATGTCGCAGCAACAATTAGGTTCTGCAGATTCTAGATCTCGAGAGTCTTAAGACAACTTTGTATATAAAATAGGTGTCGAGCAGGATCTCGAGATGCATAAGATTCTTGAGATCTTGTAAATCTTGAGAATCGAGACTGAGCTAAGCACATAATTTACAATATAAATATATAATTGTATCAATTTATCTTTGTTTGCAGCTTTTTTGTAACTGTTTTGCAAGTGACAACAAAAAAAGATACAAAAATGTATAATAAAAAAACATCCCTGTGTGCCAACGTAAACGCTTTACACTAATAAAACACATTATTATGCATACAACTATTGTTTAGTTAACTGAGGCTACATCACTATGCAATGACAATATAAAACATTAGTGTAAATATTTTTATATGCTATGGAATGGAGTAAAGGTGTTTTATTTTATAAATTTGCACATGTAGTGCTAACATGTAAAACCGTTTTACAATGCATAGGCACCAAAAAGTTTCTATTTTGTAGTATAAAAAAACTACCTGATAGAACATGAGATTTGTTGTGTTTGATTTAAACAGTCAAATCCACGGTGCAAATCTTTAAAATAACCAATAGTTAAACAGTGTTTCTTTAATATAATTTTTGTAAATATATCGAAAATACAATTTAAATAAAAACATTAAAAAACTGTACAATAAGAATAGAAGGGTAAGGCATACCAAAAAGGGCATTTCAATTACTATATAAATTTATATAAAATTACTTATACTAAGATTCACAACTATTTTTTCATTTGATAATTTTATGTATTTTAGAAAAATTGATACAGTCGAGACGTTCGAGATATCTCGACATTGTCGACTGTCGTTTTTGTGAAAAAGAACCCTCGAGTCTCAGGATTTGATTTGTGAGATTTCACGATATCAACCCCAGATCAACATCCGCCAGTTAACTTTTTCACACTCAATTAAGTGCAAAAAGATTATTTCGATTTTGAATATATCTACACAGTCATTTGCTGCTTTTAAGACTTCTACGAACAGGTCTTTAAAACGCCGTCTTTATCCATTATTTGATTACGTGTATTTATCGTTTTTTTGCAAATATGGTTTAGGCTTATATGCAAATGGAAGGCCTTGTACCTTAGGGCCCACTTTTCGCCTTTTTAAAGAATTAAACGTTTTTCGTATATTTCTACTATAGATTTGTTTTGCGTGTTTTAAAACAAACCCTATGTTAAGTGAACTAGGTCTTACATCTTTTTATTAGTTTTTTGCGTAAAACGCTTTCTTAAATTATCAAAAAATCAATTATTTAACCACTTCGTTTTTTGAAAAGTGTTTTATTGCATTACGCCTGATATGGATTAATTTCTGTATTACAAATTTTGTTTGTATCGCAAAATTTTTTATCCAAACTACTAAAGGTTGTTCTTTTCATTTTCATCTGCCTGATCATATTTACTTACGAATGTTATACACAGCAACAGACAAAAATTCAGTATTGATGCTTTCTCATGCACACTTTTCTTCTTTTTACATTTTTAATCTATATTTCGATCTTTTCTTTTTTGTCCAAACTCCGTTTCTTCGACGCTTCTTATATTTTTTGCAAGTTATTTTAAAGGTAGATTGCCTGAAAAAAAAGAAAAATATATTTGGAAAAGCGGAGGGATTTGATTTCCTATTAATGAAGAAATAAATGTATTATTTACAATATTTTTATTATCTTCATTTTTATGCATACATAATAATAGAGAAAGTGCAAAAAAATGTTTATCTTGTTTTCTTATAGTCAGCGTTGAACAAATGACCACTTCATATTAATTTTACAATTTGTATTTTACATAAAAGAGGGATTAAAAAAAGGAATGGTTAAATAATTCAAAGTGCTTACTGTACGCAAGATACGTTCCAAATGTTTTTTAACCGATGTAGTTTCTGTTTCAAGAAAGGCTTGAGAAGAATTGCTGATAACGCATCTGCTGAAAATGTCGTAAAGACATTGGAACTTTTATTTAAAAAAGATGTTTGGGTAGGACAGAAAGCTACGAACATAAGAAGGCAATCTTACAACATGCTGTTTAACCAACTCTTTAAGAGCAAAAATTTTATTTATCATGTCGCAAGTCAAGAACATTATTAAAGCGCAGATGCCGATTGTCAGAAATGGGTAAAAAGGAATATGTGCCGCAACGATACAAAACAGTATACATAAATTAGACCTAAGAATTGAATAAGGCAACTAATAAAAGCGAAAATTCAGGCCGAATACTGTATAATCTACATGTCCCCAGATGATGCATATAGAACGCAAACAAAGAAATACTGTAGAAAAAAATTCATCGCATGACAATTACGCAAACAGGGTTAAACAAAGCAAGAAAAAGTGTTACGGTCGACGAGCAGGTTGGAGGATGCGAATCAACAAGGAACAAGAAGAAATTTTATTTTAAAAACTCGCGGTAAATATTGCAGTATTTATAAAGGACGCGTACCTGAAAGCGGTCAATGACAAAGAGGTTAACCGGTTGTAGTAGACCTTGGTAAGTAAAAAAGTTCGGGATAAAAAACTTTAAGAGGGGGATATTATTAGGTTATATTTTTAAAAAGACATAAACCTTAGCGGGTTATGTCAATACTAATCGAACTTTTTTTTTAAATCATTTGAAATTACAATTTTTGTTTGGCAAATAGAACAGTGCCGTTTAATTCTTTAGCTTATAATTATACACTAATGAAAAAATTTTAATTTCGACAATATCAACTACTTAAAGACGCAAAAAAAAGCCATAAGGTTGTATATAAAACAACGCACCTCCAAAACAAAATCTTTTTAAACGCAAACAGTGTAGATAAATCAATAAACAATTTTTTTTGCATTATTGAAATGTCCAAAAAATGCAAGAATGAATGTTTTTGCCAAAAATTTCTGTATTTACTTAGTTTTTTGACGACATGCATTTTTTACACGCATAATTTTGGGTGTATATAATAGATAAAATTGTTTTTTGTACACCTGCTTGCTAGAAACCTGTAAAACGGCATTTGTCATATCACAAAAAATAATTTTGAAGTATTTTGCGAAAATTTAATATGCAAAGAGTTTGCACAAATATATTTAACATATTCAAAATGTTGAAACTAGACAGGTGTAAACAGTTAATCGGACAGCATAATATATTTTTGCGAATTAAAAATGTGCTAAAGTTGTTTTCATGCGCACGCTTATATATTTTTTAATTACAATTTTGTTAGTCACAAAAACAGAATATACAAAACTTATGTCAGGGTAGCTCTTAGTGTTTTTACATTCAAAACTGTTTACCAGTTATGATTTTTAGTTCAATGCGCAAAAAAGTTATTTTTTGTACTTATCGTATATTTTTTTTGTAAAAGGTAGACCAGGCATTTTTTTTGTTTATTTATCTGCTGTCAATGACAATTAAATAACTTTACTGAAAAAAAACAAACTTTTTTATTATTTTTGAAAATTGCAATATTTGTATAAAAATTGTAACAGACATTATTTATCAAAAATATATTTTTCATGTGCTTTTGATGTTTATAAGAAGCCATATGCATATTTAATCCATTTTTTGCGTTTTGTTGTCCAAAATCTTTGCGTTATATTTTTTTTATTAAATATAAATGTATTTTTTTGTACATGATCATATGCAATACAAAGTTATAATATCATTTCAACTGTATTCAAGTACAGTCGTATATGAGATTGTTCAATTAAAGCTTTTTGTTATCAAACAAATCGATTTGTCTTTTCAAAAATTACGATTTGTATGGTTGAGATTGCTGCACCCTTTCACTTACTTGTTCCATATTACTAACTAAACTCATTTTTGCCTTTTTGACCTTTGGTCTTTATTTGAGACAGTTTTTTGTACCACTAAATGGTTTTTAGTCATTATTGAACCATTTTTTTTTGCATTTATTGATTTTTAGTCCGTATTTTAACCGGCTTTTGTTAGGTTTTTTTAATTATGGTTTTTATTTGAACCAAATTTTTTTTGGATTTCGAATTTTGGTCCATATTGAACCAACTTTTTTGCTTATTTTTTTGGAATTTGTATATTTTTAAATTGGCTTGCTGATGGAATGAAAAGATTCTGCTGCGTGTTGTAAACTGATCATGTTTTTTTTTTTGTATCTTAATTGATATATTGTTGTAAGAAGATAAAATGATTTATTGCATTTTTTGTAAAACTTTGTGATTTCTAATGGTAAAACGCTGATCTATACGAATAAAAACATCATTCTCGCGTAAATAAATAAAGATAAAGGGTTCATCGCCATAAAAGCATGCATACCATAAGTTAAAAATATAAACAATTTAGCCAAGTTTGAATTAAATTAAGGGATAAAGATATATTTTTCACATAGAATCTAGTACATTGGTATGTAGTTACCTGCCAAAAATACTTTTTTTATCATTTTAAACACTTTTTTTTGTAAATCATATTGAAAAATTGTCTCTAGAATTTTTAAGTTACTAAGTTATGTAGATAACAGTAAATCATATACTAATGCCCTCGGGAAACAGACTTGTAATATATATCCATTTTTTTAGTATACGTACTTTTTTGTCTATAGATTTTAGTTAAAGTATTTAATATCAAAATATTTTCTACAGTTGCATAGATTTTCATTTGAAAAAAATGGCAGTCTGGAACACAATCAACGCTTAGATTATTAGAAGATTTATGTATTATTGTAACACACGTCGTTTATTATATTTACTTCTACAACTTAATAAGGATCAGGGGTTACAATAAAGAGTGATAATACCAAATTTAATGAAAAAAATTGTTGATGCATTTAAAACTGCACATGTATTCTCTTGCTACATCTTTGTTGATACAATATCAAACGAATTATATAATATATACCCCACGTAAAAAAGTTCGTGTACATGTTCTTAATAATGCATGTTCATGTTCAAGTTCTATATTAAATATAATTTTATTCCTATATAAGATTATTACTCGGTTTTGCTCATGTAAGACTTAAAAGCCCATCCAAAAGTGTATATTTGTATATTATTTGTGTTATATATATATTTTTCGTACATCACCTTTTTTGTTTGTTTGTTATAAATTCTTTAAACCTTTTTGGAACTAAAAAATAGATCTGTATTTTGCAATTTACGATTATTTGTCTGCAAAAATCATTTTTGACCCCCCTAAATTTTGATAACAAATAAAAAGTAAAATATTAAACGGTACAATATAAAAGCTAATATACACGAACAAAGTATATATAAAAGTACCTGTTTTGATTTTGATTTTACTTTTATCATTTTTTGATTTATAAAAAGTTATTTTACAAAAACTTTTTGCAAAAAAGCCTCCAATAGAGGCTGATAGAGCCCACATTATACGAGCTTGTCCCCTAAAAAGTACGGTAATAGATTTCATGCCATTTTTGTTATGCGACCTCTAGATTTCTTAGTTAACATAAAAAAATATTTATATCGATTTAAATTAATTACAATTATCAAAAAAAAAACCTTTCACAAATTAAATCCATAACCGCGGTATCTATAATCAACAAGCCGATATACTTTTTTACAGAATATATTTTTTAACATGTTTTTGTCGTGTGAAAGACATAGCATCTAATTTTTTAACAAGTAGCAAAAATATATGTACTAAAGTAAGTCGGTAACTAAAAAATGCATATAACTACGGAAAATACTAAAGATTAACAAAAAATACTGTGATTCTAATTTAAATTTTATATCATGATCATGAATATGTTTAATTTTTTAACGCAAAACTGGATTAATAAACTCAAATACAGATGTTTAAGGACGTTTTTTATTAATAAATTGAATACATTTACATTTACATTAACAAAAAACTACCGACTGTGATGTAATTGCATTTAAACTTACATGGCTTAATAAGCACTTATATATATCCCACAAAAAAATTTTGGAATGACAAAAAAAAGCAATTTTTTTTTTTTTTTGCAAAAAGTTGTTATTAAGTGACTATAAGTTTGTGTTTCGTAGTGAAGACCTAGCTTGCACGACGGACTTTTTTACCAAAAAACAGCCTTTTTTATTAAATTTTTTTTAACGAAAAGCATGATCATTCCCCTGCTGTTCTAAAGCAAAAAACCTAACAGGGAGTCAAAAACATAAAGGACTAAAAATTTTCAGCCACAACAAATTAATACAAGCAAGTGCCCATCCCAGTCATTGCTGTCGCCTGTTGTGTCCTGGCTTTTTAGCAGCACTAAAATACAACAAAAACAGCAACTCACGGGAGTTTGTATATTAAATTCTCTAGTCTAGTTGTAATAGATATAAATTTTTTTAATTTTTTTATATTATTATATGACGTATTAGTAGCGAACAAAAAAACTAAAGTCAAGGTTTTTTTTAAAAAGTAAACATTTGTGCTGTTAGAAAGCTTTTAAACAGTAGATTTCGCACAGTAAAATTGTAAAAATTGTATTTTTTGTGCTTATAAAGTAAAGTTATACTATCAAGAGCAAAGAAAGCTTTACACATCAGTTTACATATGTTCTTTATGTGCGATTTAGTCTATGTAAGAGCAATAAATCTGCATCTAATCTTTTTTTTTCAAACACCAATAAAACATGTTGATGTTTCTTAAATATACTTGAATATATCGTAAAATACGTATAAAAAACTGTTTTACAGTTCTTTGCGCGTTGTATACTGTTATAAACATAAAAAAAGCATACAACGACGTTTTTAACATATTTCTTATTATTAGAAACAAAATGCAAAGGACAAGAACATGCATGCTTATATTGAAGATACTAGATATGAATGAAAAAAAACAAAATCATACTCACTAGCTGCTGAAAAAATCAGTTTGAAAACAGAAAATAAATATTGTTTTTTTGATTTAAGAAAGGGTGTGTTGTAAACATCGTTTAATATATAAACATATTTACTTTAAGAAACATATTGTTGCGCTATGCACTAGCATTTTCTATTTTCTAAGATTGGTATTTACAGAAAACGCGATAAAAAATCCAAACGAAAGAAAATTTAGACTATTCACAAGCAAATGAATTTATATGGTTAAAATAAATTGTGAAATCTAATTTTTTTGTTGGTTCATACGATACTTTGATTTCATTTAAAATTGAAATATATCATATTCTAAGTTTTAATGATAATTTAAGACGAACCCATTGTATTTGATTATACTGCTTCTTATTTTAAGCGACTACATTACAGTACATATTATTTTTATAATTTAAAAGACTATTATGAAAACAATGCCTATTCTTTAACATAATTTAAAAAAAAAAACGATATTACGAGTACTTGTCTATTTTAGCCATAAGACGTTTTTGCCCCTAAAATAATAAGGGTTAAAGAACTATGGGTAAAATATGATCCATAGAAAATTACTCATGATTCCAAATTAAAAAACTTACCATGGTATTTGCAACCGACGATTCCAAATCTTGTCTAAATATGGTAACTTATAGCCAATGATAAGCTACAATGACTAAAATATGTCTCATGGTAAAAGTTTTTGCGATAATTACCTTTATGAAAAATTACTATGGATAAAATACCATAGGAACTTGTCACAAAGGTAAAATTTCTATAGAAAAGGCTGACCCGAACCCCAAGACTAAGAAATGTTGTAATCAACATTTTGTAGTTATGTTTATTATATTTTTTTTGATACATTTAAATATACATTTTACAAAAATATTCATTTTTTTACATATACTATATATATAAAAAAAAGTACCGCACATGACGGCCATATTTAGAATAACGACAAAAATAAGAATACGCAAAACATTGAAGAAAGTTTAATATAACGTATTCAGATCGTAATTTTTGCAACTGTGCTTTTAAAATGCAAAATTTACCAATAAAAATGTTGAGTAACTAAAAAATATACTAACGGCACTTTAAAGAAGTACTGAGAGCAAAACCCATTATGTTAAGGTTGTTGTTAAGTAATAAGCAAGCCAAAAAAACTTAGAATCATTAGACAGAGCTTTTTTTTTAACATTTTTTTTTGATTTTTTTGCACTGAGAAAAATATTTCAAGAAAGCAATATTTATACAAAGCAAATACAGAAAAAATTGACTATGCCAACCTAAAAAAAATCGCTGTAATATCTTGACGTTTTTTTCGGGATTCTATATATATGGAGATAAACAATTTACCAAGTTTTGAAATAGATTGGCCAGGCACAACAATTTTGCAAAAAAAATGAGTGAGAATAAAACTGTTTAAAACGAGTTATAGTAAAGCCTTTTATAACTCCAGATTATTTTCTAGAAAATAAAATAAAAAAATAGATATATGGTTTTTTTATACCGAAACGAAGATAACCGACCAAGTAAAGTTTCTGCTGCGTATACCACCTTTTATTTTTTGCAATTATTAAGTTTACTCTAAGATAGTTTTTCTCCTTTTTTTTTCTCAAATGACATGAGAAAAAAAACCCAGATCAAGGTATAAACAAATACCGGCTTCTTAATGCAAATATTCTATAGTTTATGTTTTACATTTTTCTAGATGTAGTGACTTGTACTGCGTGTTCGTATATCTTTTTGTGTGTATAAAAAAGTTGGTTTTGCTGTTTGCGAAAAGCACAAAAATTCTGCGATGCACAAGGAATCTCTGAGGAATTATGTTTGTTGCTTTTGTACTTAAGGTAATAAAAGGTACTGAGCAAGGGATTTTGAGTAGATTTTGTACAAATCTATATAAGAGTAATTTCGGGATGCAATTTACCCGTTGAGTTTGTAGCCTTGGCAAGTTAAGAAGATTTATTGATAAGGATACAGAAAAGAATTTATATTGTGCATATTCATTTTGCTTTACCTTTTTTTCGGATACAGATAAACCCCTCAAGATGGCAGTCCCTCAAGATGTCAGCTATCCAATAATGTCTGTAAAGAAAAAATAACAAGATATATTATTAATCTGATATAAAAACAATAATGTCACGTTTTTAAAATTTAAAAGAGCACACATTTATTGTATGATATTTAGTCCAATTCCTTCGGATGTCTTGCTTTTATATAGGCGGCAAGTACAATCCAAAAACAAAATATCAATCAAAAACTAGTAAAAAGCTGTATTATATGATAATTTTTAGGTATATGACAAGCGGCCAAAACTTTTCTTATTTTTAAAAACTTTTAATTTAAAAGATAGAATAAATGAATGGTTAGCTATTTTTCATACCTCTTTAATATATTTTACGCCATTTGTATTTTTTATACACCATAATACTTACGAGCCCCTAATTTTGCATTTATAAGATAACTTGTACTCTTTTTAACTTCATTATACACCAGGTTTTAAAATTTAGAGGATTTCTGTTTTATGTGCTTGTTAATTTTTCGCTCGACATAACAATTTACTATTTTAATCTTTTGGTTCTATTTTTTTTTGTACTACCCCTTACATGACAGTTACTCAAGGTAAAAATCGATTAAATTAAACAGATATATCCGGTGAAGTTTTTGATGAGATGTTTAGTAAATTTAGTTGGTGCATAAGGAGTTTTAGTCATTGCTAAAATCTAACATCATTGTTTACTTTTGCAAATATAAATCAATTAATGATTGCCAAGCATCCTTTAAGAAGGAAGTCCACCATAACGGAAACGTTGTGTATTGGAAGCTAAATATGCACCAAGATAATTGCATAACACTCAACAATCTTAGTGACGAGCTTTTAAAACAAGAAGTTATAGTATTTATGAAAATGGAGTGACACGCCCTTGGGCTATTACAACTAAATTAGAGAAATACAAAAACGAAGATGGAACACAAAAATTTATTGATATTGACATTACTAAAATGTACCCAATAGTTCAACGATGCAAAGAAAAGTTCGACCCAACAATAACAAATATTACTACGGATGACTTACAAATTTACTGCGATAAAAAGGTTTTGGATTCCAATGTTACCGCCCCAATCGTATTGGATCATTGTCTGTCGCCTCTAAGAATTTTGCTTACTTCTCGATCATTACTGTCAGAGTTGCAAAAAGACAAGGTGTGCCATATAGATGGGTCTTATAAGCTAGTCAGCGGAAACTTTGTTTCGTTAGTTTTCAAAATTAGTACTCTAGCATCAACAGTTTTTTTTACAGCTATAGCAATTATTGAAACTGTGTCTAAAAAGGCATCTCATGGTTCCTTTGTACGTATTAAAAATCATGTGAAAGGTTAGAAATTGCTTTCGACCCGAAAGTATTTGTAGCTGATAATTCTGATTACATTTTAGTTTGAAATGTAGATATTTATCCAGCCTGCCAAAGAGTTAATTGCTGGGCTCATTTAATCCGGCTCATCGAAAAGAAACTCAAAAGTTGTGCGGCTGAACGCGATAATATAAATGAAAGATATTTATTTTTTACAACAGTTAGAAAAAGAACCCCTATTTGAACATGGATTAGAGTTATTTTGTGAAAAGTGGGAACAAAATGTAGCAGCTGAAATTTTTATTGCCGAATTTAAGAATTTATATGTTTCTAAAAATAGTAATTGGTATGAGGCTTAATCATTATTTTCTCATCTACAAACAATAATATAGAACAATTCAATTGCACGATAAAATCAAAATATTTTAAATTAAAAAGTAAAGATATTATTTTTTATTTTCTTAACATTTGCGTTGAAATATGAAATTCAGAAAATTTCTCAATATTAACTCATTGTAAAACTAAATATAAAACACCAGTCTTATTCGAGAAAAAAATTGTACTTTTCTAAATTATTACATGATAAAGGAAACGTACCACCATCGCATATCTGTTATATCAGATGTCAAATATGATGTGAAACAATATATCTATTTTCTGATAAATATGATAAACCATATCGTACTTTAAAATCTTTTCATGCATTTTACTCAAGTCATACATTTATAACAACAACTGCAGAACCAAAAAAATGGATGGATATTTTTTGTAATTGCTATTTATATGTTAAAAAGAGAAAATGTCTTTTTGGCTGTGACTATATGAAACAAAACAAATGTTTGGATTTTATTGTCACTTTATTAACTATAAGACGTAGCAGAGGTATCCCAAAAAATGCAACCGAACACAAGTCTTAGCAAAAAAAAAGTTTAAATAAAAAAAATTACTTGCAAAGTTATCTATTAATGCAAATCTTTTATTTTCTTTTCTTGTGTTTCTAATAAATTTTTATATAGTGATTCATCGTCGATATTAAATTGTCATATTGTCAATGCCATTGTTCTTTCTTTTTACATGTATTTTTATATCTATTGATATTATCCCCCATGTTGTTATCTCTTTATATTTTTTTCGGTCTAATGTATTTTCTTACGAAAATTTTGGTCTATTTAATCATTTCTCGATGTTATTACTATAAATTGTATTTCTGATTTGCCTACTCTTTTCGATAATTTTGCTTGCGCATCTCTCGGGATTTAAAAATCTGCATTCAAAAGTCTTGGAAATGCTTTGTTCCTTTTCCTTTGTGATTTGCTTTATTAATTTATATAACTATCTTTCACTGCATAGTGTGGTGTATACCTGTCTATTTAAGTGTGTACGCAGGTTGTTTTATAATTTTGTCGTGCCATTCTTTAAGGGAGTGTTTATATTTTAAAGGGGATTATAAAAAGAAAAAAAGGAGTAGAAATAATATTTTGCCATAAATGATTTGGTTATAAAAAAAGGAAACTCAAAACCATCTCATGTAGTACAGTACGACATTTAATTGATTTTTTAAATGAATATAAGACTTGTAAGACTTTAAATAGAAAATATGTTTGATTTATCCTATATGTCAATCACATCTAGTTGACTTAAACCAGCTTGCATGTTTTTTTGTCTAGATGTGAATGCAAAATCTCTGTTAATATATAAGTTTCCCAAACAATTTATATTTTTTTTTCTTTTTTTTCTTCATTACTGGTTTTGAAGTGACTTACTTTGGTTTTCGGTAGCATGTAAATTTAATTCTACAAGAAAAAAAGATGAAGTCACTGTTGTCTTAACACGTTTTTTGTTTTTATAGTGGTCTTAAAGTTTTATTTTAACCTGAATAAAAAATCCATTTGTTAATTCATCCAGAGTATTCTCATATCTATGCTGTAATAGCAGGAAGCAAATATTTTAAAAATCCTATGAAAACTAATTGTTTTTACTAATTGAAAGTCTATATAAAATTTTAACATTGTGTTTTATTGCTTCTTTCGGCACTGCCTTCTTGAGAACCGAATTTTTCATTTCTCGCCTACTGCCATCTTAAGGGGTACCGTATAGTCCCGATAATAAGCCATGGTCATAAAATATAGGGACTTATTTTCGCGACCTCAAATTTTATCATTTATTTTATTCACCCCTGTTGCAAATAGAAGAAATGCAATCCAGCCCAATTAGAAAAAAATAGAGAACTAGAACTAAGAAGTAGTATTAGGCAAAATAAAAGAATCCTACAAAGTTGCAACTGTTTTTGCAAAAGAAAGGAATTTAACTGCTGTAAAATAAGAAGATATGTGCCAAAATAAAAGTAAATACGATCCAAATGCTTTATAAATATAGGAATGAGCTAGAAGCAGCCTTTCCTGGGCGTTTAAAATACTAATTTGTTATATATAAACGCTTTTATTATAACCTTTTCAAAATCCTGGTGGACATATTTTTGAGACTTTAATTTTCAATTTTCCCTCTTTTTTCAAAAGTTCTTAAAGACTTTTTATCGAGACTATACGGATGTAATGTATATCAGGAACGCACAAAGCATCTATACGCGCACTTTCATAGGCAAAAAAATCCCTGTTAAAGAAAAATTAAACTTGTTATACATCAAGGGGAAAAATTAAGCTTTTTACTTGGGAGTGCCATAAAACTATTTGACGCAACATTGTTACTTAAAAAATATGTTGTAAGGCATGTAAAGAAGAGAATAGTTATATGGAAAGGTAAACGGTAGGATATGAATTATTTCCGGATACTGACAAACAACAAAATTTGTTAATCATGATTAGGGCCCGGATAAATGCCGGTAGCCGGCAAAAATTGAAAACCCGGCAAAGTGAAGGTTTCTAGGAAAAAAACCGGCATTTGCCGGCAATTACTTAAAATTGTATTTTAGTAACAAAAAAATGTTATATTCATTCAAATTCCAATTCACTTTTTTATGCCTTATTTAAAACAAAAAATATATTTCACTTATTATAAACTGCATTTAAAATACTTTAAAAACTCCAATTACACTAAATAATATACAAATTAATGACATAATACAAAGAGAAACCTTTTACTAATATTGTCATAAAAATTGTAATTTTTTTATCTTGTATCACAATATGACTATACCAGGGTCTGAAAGTCGAAAACCTAGATTGAAATTAGACATGTTACTATATAACAGAAAAAAAAAGTGTATAAAACTTTTTAACTATTATTTTTAAATAGCTCTCCCAATAATCTTTTAAAGAACGAGTTTCGCTAAAGTTTATTTTACATTTTCTTTAAAAAACAAATTTTGCGGTGGTTAAAATGCGTCTATATGAAAATTTATTTTTTATTTTTCGTTTTTGTTTTAAGTATTTTTTGGCAATCTAAACCAAAATCTTAATTACGCGTAGCACCAACTTATTATAGGTCAATTTTCGTCGAACTTTTAGCCATTGAGTACGTTTAAAAGATATTAAAAAATATATGCATTTTTACCAGCAATTTACCCGGGAATGCCGGGTTTTTTGTAAAAAAACCTGGCAAAATTCCGGGCCCTAATAAAAATATCATATACATACTATAAAAAAAAACAATGGCTAGTAGATTCTGCCTGCACATGCACATGTAATGCGCAGCATCTCAGCATCTGTAGGGGTTTAAGTTATCGCTAAAGAAAGCTCCCTTTCATCGCATCTAAACTGCAGCACCGTGTTTACTTGTACATTAAACCTTAAGAAAGAGTTTTAGGCCGGCTCAAGTTCGAGGAGCAATATTTTAACAGTAACGACTCCTTTATTAAATTATTTTCAATCTTTTACCATAACAAATTAAAAGTATTCGTAAAAAAAATACGTACAACATGGATCTTTTGCATACAAAAAATTGCAGCTATCCTTCTTTTATATTTATGTTATACCAAAAGAATTTTCTTTTTTTTTATTATTTTAAAAATATAAAACATAATGACAATATTTGCTGCATGATTAGTTTCTAGTACTATTTGTGTTATTATATGGCTTGAGTTAAACCCTCGTGCGCAGGTTTCTTAAGCGAAATGATCATTTGATGAGACTCCAAATATTCCGGCATATTGGCCCACACTTTAAGTCAATTAACATAAACTAAAAAACTATATGGATGTGTATTTATGTGCAAAGCACTGTACGTCTAGCCTTTTCTCTTGTTTTTTTACATTCATTGTATTGTAATCAAAAAAATAATTGTGTAAAAATCCCGATTACATTGATTACAATAAAAAATTG
This sequence comes from Agrenia bidenticulata, assembly GCA_034694785.1. NCBI lineage: Eukaryota > Metazoa > Arthropoda > Collembola > Entomobryomorpha > Isotomidae > Agrenia > Agrenia bidenticulata. The sequence goes on along the minus strand of JAQFYM010001185.1, from coordinate 17,737 downwards.
CGATTAAGAAGAAATGTTATATGTACTTGTTTACCAGTATAATTAGTTTGTAAATAATTTTAATATGTTGAATTTTATATATATTTTTTTACGGCGTGTATTTTTGTCTTAGTCAAAGATTTTTTACAATGTTTAGAACCGTAAGATGGCATTTATAATATTTTTATTTTTCTTTTGTAGACAAAATTGTCAACTTTTACTGTATACAATAGTGTTTGTCGTTTTGATAAAAAATTTGTCATTTTAGTTTTTGCGGTTTAAAGTGTAATTTTATTGAGATAAAACAGCAGCGCATTTTTTTCTATATGCCCTGACTACAAGGTATTGCCTGACTTGTTTAATAAAAAAAGGGCAGGGTGTGCAAAAGTATAATTAAAATACCTGTAAAAATATAAAAAAAAAACATTTATCTGTATCAATAAAACAAATGACATTATTATTTTCAATTGGCTTGTACCTTAATGCCATAGCTTTACACACCAAGAGCTGCACTCTCATAATTTAAAAAAAAAATCAAAATACAGATTTTTTTATAATGTATAAATTTAGAAAACTTAATTTATAATTTCTTTTTTATCAGTTTTTAGATTCTTTGTTACAAAGTATAGCGTACTAAACCTTTTTTGTCTATGCAGACAAGTTTAGCACACCTGATAAACCTAAGTACTATGTAAATGAAATTTCTAGTTGTTTGTATATAGTTTTATGCAAAAAGTATTTACATCACAAATCGTATCATAATGGTTGCGGCTTCTGTATAAATTTATATACCTATGTCCTGACCTTAGCGGTCAAATTTGGTATTTTTAAAGTCTTTTTTATAAATATTAAAAGTTTTAAAATGGTTATTTTTAGACATTTGACTAAGCAAAAATTATTTTCTATTGTGCAAAATACTCGGCCATCACAACAGCAGCAATTTAATTTTACATGTATGAAAACATGAAAAATAAATCCCGAGCACTTAAACGCGGTGCAAAGTCATGCAAACATATAATTTCAATGGCACAACTAATATACCAGATGCGATTATGGACAACTTAATTTAAACAAAAAAAAAATGCTAACTAGGCCTGAAATTTAATCTGAAATAACTAACAAAAATGAAAACTTAAAACTGGAAAACTCTACTTTGTGTAAATATCAGTAATTTTGTAAACTTCTGCAACGTCTTTACATGCCAACTAGACCGAAAACTACATATTGTAAATAAAACGTATGCAAATACGCAGAAGGCTTTAAACGATCTAAATAAAAATAACAAATGCACATAGAATATGCAACGCAAAATTTTTAGTACTTTCGTTTTGCCTTTGTAAGTTATACTTCTAACGTTTATTTTTTTTTGAATTGTAAAAGTGTACATAAAATGTTATATAGGAGAGCAACATAAATTTGCACAAAAGAATCATAAACGCAACAAACGTAAAAAACAGTTATTATACGTGTTTGCACAATTAGAACCACCATAACAACAAAAAATACAATTTAAGGTAAATTTTAATCTTAGATATTGCTTTTACATGAACAGTTGCAAAATATATTTTTTTGTAAAAATTACTTAAATAAAAGCATATTTTCTGAATCAAAAATTACTGGTTTTACAGCAGTATATGCACAATGTAAATCATTAAATCTACAAGTTTAATTTAATTTATTATACTGAATTTTAAAAAAAAAAAATCTAAAAAGCTTATTTGTAATGATTAAGTTTTTAAAAAAATTTATAACATACGGAAATAATTCATGTAGAATTTCTTGTATAATGGCATCTTCCGAAAGTTTTTTATTTAATATATTACGATAGTATGCAAATACCTAACATATTAAAAGTACAGTGAAACCTCTCTATATCCATCCTCTGAGATATCCACTTTTTTTTGTCAAAATGCGCATAAAAAGAATTTTAAAATTCTTTAATAAAACTTAAAATTATAATTACGCAACATACTTTTTTATTTTTGCTTTTTGTAAGTAAATTTTTTTCTATCGAAATTTGTCACTTTTTTTGGATATTTTTTATGATCGTGTAGTACAGCTCTATATAAAAATCTAAATTGGCAATTTTTTTTTAGTATGAAAAAATAATTGTCGCTTTTTTTTACAAAATTGGTATCATTATACGAATTCACTGTACAACACTTGTATTTGTAAGCCAGCGTTTGCTATACGATCAGCACAAATCAGTGTAAAAAAAACAAACTTTTATTCTCAAATATCAGTCAAACGCAAAATCTTTTTTTTTTTTCATTTTTTTCTCACATAATACTTTTTTATAGAAAAATAAAAAAAAAACATAGTAAATTGCTCTAGTATGTCACTTTATGGTGAAAATGTTATTCTCTATCCGTTTTCGGCATTTTCGTGTTTTCAATGTTTTAAACGTTTAGGCTTTCACAGGTCTATTTTTGTTTTTTTTGGTCCTTGTCTTAAAAACATTAATTACATGTACTGTTTAGCAAAAAACAGTATTGAATTTTTGTTGCTGTTATATGGTTTATATGCAAATCTTGATATTTTTGGTTTACGATTTTAGCGGTTATAGTTAATCTATTTAAGACAGTAATGCAGTGATAAAAGCTTTTTTTATTTCGTTCTGCATTGTAGCGCGGGTACCTTTTTTTCTTTTTAATCTTTTTTTAACAAGAATAATTTTTTTCTGTACAAGTAAAAATTTTTATTTAAAAGGCCTTTCGGCAAAATGCATAAATTACGCATTAACATAGTAAATTGACGTAAACCGAACACAACAAATCACAAATCTCGTTTTGCAAAGTTCCTTTTATGCTCTTGCATAAACTTCGATGTTAAAAAGTAATGTTCTGTAGACAATTTATACATTTGGTACATTTTCGTTTGTATTTAATTTGTATGATTTGTTTTTATTTTTTTGTTTTTACCAATATATGTATACAAAACACTTGCAAATATACTTTATCAACATTTTAATTGCATGAAAAAAAAAAATAACGATGGTGACAAGATTTGAGCTTGTAGATAAATTACCGGCTTTATTTTTGCGCAATTGTTTGCGTACTTAAAGGGGAAAAGTTTTTTTTAATTTGGATTTGTAAACATAATTAAAAAAAAAAACACAATTTTCTTTAAAATAGAGACAGTTTCGGTTTTGCGAACGAATTATGTCATACCAGTTTAAAACTTTACCTTGATATATGCGGTGGTCTTGTTCATAGGATCCAGAAGGCACACAATAGGCTCCTGTCTTATGTACCCATCCTTTTTTTTACAAGCTTATCCTGGTTATATTGTAAATTATGCATATTTCTTGATTTGTAGCATCAGATCTATGCAAGAATGGTAGCAGCACTGCCTAGGGGTACGACTTTTTGTTTTGTAAAAGTAATGCATTTACACCTATTCATAGTTGCTTCCTTATCATTTTTAAATTTTGGTTTGCGTATAATCATTATGTAAATAAAAAAAAACTATAATACATATTACTTGTTCGATATTATAATGCAAGAATTTATAATTATATTCATTTATATTAATGCAGTATTCGTGATCAGTTGCCGAGTGTCAGACAACATGTCTGTAGGGGCAAAAAATTCTTATTGAGCGGCCTACTCGTCCACAAAGATTTCTTTATATGACAAAAAAAAATTAACAGAAACACACAGAAAATTGAAAATTTACAAACAAGTTGCAAAATAAATAAAGTAAATATGCGTATGGGCTAATCAAAATACAAATACGTGTAGTAGTGGTACATGCAAAATGCGCCGCCAAAGTTCAACGGTTTATTACCAACACATTTACAGCCTTTTCTAGTATTTGGAGTTCTATAAAACGTTCTTGTACTTATTTTTTGTGACAAACAACAAAAAAATCTACTAAAAGAGCTGATCGAGGTATATTTTTTCTTGTTTATTTTTTTTGCGCCAAAAAGCGTACTCAGTCAGCACTGTACACATGAAGATACTGTAAAAAGTGCTGCTAACGGTTACAAATTCCTATTTATTTGCATTTGCATTTGTCGTTGTTTGTATTTGAAATAGGTCTCTACAACTTATATAATTTAAAATGTAATTGTAAACACCAAAGAACATATTGTAAACTGTCTTGGTAAGATATATCTTTTTGTCAATGTAGAAAACACACGATATTCATCTTTTTTTTTTGAATGACTATATGACTGCTATGAAAAACCTGTAAATGCGCATTGTATACAAACTTATGTACTCGATAACATTTTGTTGTGCAGTACATAGTAAAGACAATCTTTAAGTGTAGCAAAACGATTTTTTTTAGGGTTAAATTCTTTTTCAAATGTGCTGTTGTTGCACTTTAGACATAAATTTTACATATAGGTGTCTTGCATTACTTCTAGGCTAAGATGGATACAAAAATGTTATTTGCGTTAACACAGATATTATAAAGACATATAATCTCGTCCCTTTGAAGAGTTATTACAAAAAACATTAGCGGGAGTCATTCAATATATTTATGTAGTGAATAACAGTTTAAAGTTTTCGTCTACTAGTTTTTAGGTCTGTTAGCTAATATATTTTTACGATCTTATATAAATTCGTTGTGTCGTTTTTTTATTTTGATTTTTAACAACCGCCTAATCCTAAAAGGCACAACTTCTTGATAAAATTACGACAAAAAACAGCTTACCATAAACGTTTGTTTTTTTAAGTTTTCAGGTGCGTGCCATAGAAAAAAATAAAAAACCAGAAAAAACTAGTTTGAAAAAACTGATCTCTTGCCTTTTTCTGACAACAAATAACCGACAGGAATACATGTACAAATCGGTAAATAGTTTCACACAATCATCGAACAAAACGTCGCGCTGATTATCATAATTTCCATATAGACAATAAGGTATCAAATTATAGCACATCAAAGAATTTGTAACTGGGTTTTTGTAGCAAAAACAAGTACAGCTAGACAGGAGATAAAAATATTTATAAAAAGCAAAGTTGCAACTACCCACTCTTGTAAAACAAACTTATTACTTACTGAAATGCAAGGCATTTGTAAAAATAGAATGTATACTAGATTTATACGCATGAAAACTGTTTTTTTTATGCTAAGGGAAGTGCGCTGTTATCTAACTATGCATGATATAAAATCTTTCAGAGTACACTAAAAAAAAATAGAAAAATGACAGATAAAAGACAAAAACAATACCTTTTTAAATAAAAAAAACGTATAAAGTACGTTAGAGTTTTGCGTTAATCACATCATTTATTACTTACTGTTTTTTCCGCGAATGTAAAATAGGTATGTAAGCGTTTTAAAAAATCTTGTAAAAAAAGAAACTATACAAGAGAAATGGAATACAGTAAAAAACCTTATATAAGCCTGTTAAATTAAATTTAAGTGTACATAAGCGTTATAGGCCAAAATAAAAGTAGTAGAAAAATACTTAAACACAGCATTTTTTTAAGCGCCTGGCGCCTTTAAAGCCTTAGTAAATGTAACTAAAGCATATAAAAACAATAAAACTTACTTTTTTACAAACTTAATTGTTTATCATTAGATTTATTGTGTATAGTAAATCTATTTGTTTGTAAATGTTTTACATTAGAAACCTATTTCTTGATTTTTCTCTTTTGCTCGTTCTTGATTATATTTAATAAAAAAATTTTTGTGGCAAAAAATGCAATAAGATTATTTTTACTAACAAAATAATTGTCTCCAAATGCTTCTTTTATCTTATAATTCAATTAACTATGTTTTAAATTTTATACTGTGTATATTTATGATCTAGAAAAAAAAGCTGACGGCGTTCTAATTAGGCAGTACATGTTTTTCAACCGTGCATGCTGTTGGTCACATTTGCAACAAGCATTTGGTTTTTTGTGCAAAATGTGGATAGGTTTTAGTTTTATTTAATTAACGTGACTTATTTGTAAATACGTTTCCATTTTGCTCGCCAATTATGCAATTTTAGACTGTGCAATATCTGTTTTTGTAGTCAATCTTATCGATTTTATTTAAGTTTTAAAAACTAAACTACAACTTAAAAAAGCATAAGATTGTTCATTTATGCTGTTTTCGGCATTTGATATACCAAAACGCTAATAGTTTCACAAATTAAAAAATAAAAAAAAACATTGCAGAAAAATTAGTTTATTTAAAAACTATAGGTGTATTTTTTTTTGTTTATCATACTATGGCAATATAATTACTGAATATTGTAACTTTCATATTGCACTCTACATATAATCTTGTCTGTGTTTGAACGTACACATGGTTTTTTGTAACTTTTTATCAGTATATTAAAGGCGTTACTCATTTACTATTTTACAATTTTACCCATGAGCAATATAACCATGGGTACTATGCTAAAAAATTGATTTTAAATCACCCATGGTAAAAACAATAAAATAGAGCGAATGCGTGTATCACAAAAAAATGTCGTTCGGATATTTGTTAGCCAATTAGTACGTCTTTTTTTTACTTAGATTAAATAATTTATCGTGGATTTAAACGGTTACATGCTTAATTAAAAAAAGTCTGGTAACATATATTGGTACAAAGGATATTTTAAGATCTATTCTGACGCAAAACTTTGTGTTTGTTCAGAATTTTCTATAACAGATACCTTTACAGATACGATACTTGTTACAGTTGCACACCTATTTAAGTAGCCCAAAAAATATCAAAAAATGTTTTTTTCGATGCATATCTGCTAATAATATTAATACATTGCGCTGTTTCATTGTTTCTTTGCGTGCAAAAAAAACAAAAAAAAAAGTAGTTTTTGTCGTGTCGAACTTAGTTTTTTTCGTCTTGGAATATTAACAAATTTTGTTTGCTTTTGTATGATTCTGTTTGGTAGCTGTTGCGTCTTTATATTAATATAACAAATGAACAAAAGAAATATATAGGGTAAATGATTTTGTGCCATCTTATTGTAATTTTTCAACCGATTTTTTACTTTTTTATCCCATTTTTGTGCAAAACACCCAATTTGAAAACTCGCGCCTACAAAACATAAAAAACTTGCTATTTTATACGGGAATAGATTCTTTATAAATTTTTTGTTAATCCAAAAATATATACAAAAAGTGGGAACAAATTTAACATTCAAAAAAGAACAAAAACAACTAATAATTGAAAAAACAAAACGAATTTTTGATAAGCAAGTACATGTAACAATAAAAAAAAGCCTACGAAGTATAAAAAAAGTCAGAATTGTACAAGCTAATTTGCTAGCCCAAAAAAAAAAAATATGCGATGTAGTAGTAATTAAAAAAATATTGTTTTGCGTCAATTATTACTAATTTTTGTGTAGAACACTGTGGCTTATGTTATTACAAATAAGCGTATATTTGCAAAAGAATAGTGCTTTGTGTAAACAAGAATTACTACTATACAACAAGATAAAAAAAAACAGCAATGAGTTTAAACGAAAAAAAATATATGACGTATAAGTGACGAAGGCACAGAATTGACACAACGCAAGAAAAGTAAAAATCTTGCTCTTTAAGTCAACAACACTTAATTGTGTCGTTAATTTTGCTTTGAAAAACAGCTTGATTTATCTTCGACGTTTTTTATGCTTTTTATATTGCAAAAAGGAAAATAACGGTAGATTTGTATAAAAAAAGAGCCAGTATAGAAGAGAATGGATTTTTATGAAAATATTTGAAGAATTATAGTTTTATCTCACATTTATAATTATGTGAAACCATGCTTTGTGCGTTACATACTACACAATGTACACAAGTAAATGTTTGTTTTATTTATTTTTGGCTAATCTGGAGTTATAATTATTCCGAAAGATCACATTGTAGCAAAATGTTTGTATACTTGTTTAGCGCTTAAAAAAAATTTGTTCTGAATATGTTGGTTGTAAATCTTTTATACTAAAATTTTACTATCAAATATATACAAACATTATTTTTACGTATATAAATCAAATTCAGGTCAAGATCAAATACAATATAATATCAAATGATGGACCTCAAGTGTGTCATAAATTTGGTAGATGTATTTTGTAGTAAACCGCATTTTTATAAAGAGCTATAGCCTTTTAATATATTGCCAACTGCATGTCCCTATCTATCTTGTAAATCCAATAATTGCGCGTTTATGCTATTAAGAAAACTTTATAATAATATTCGTACGCTTTAATTAAATATTTTTCACATATGCTTTGTTATATTAAATTGTTTAGGGCGAAAAAAAATCAAGAATTTTTAATGTAATTTTATTATTACTTTTTATTGTATATTTTTTTTATTTTTGTGTATTTATTTTGCGTTTTGTACACTTTTAAGTGGTTTTTATCTATTATGTTGTTTTTTTATACCTTTTTAGATCTTAAAACTTTTTTCCCTTTTTTTGTATATATTTTCAGTTTAAACCAAAAAAATGTAAAAAGATCTATGCCCGGAAGAAAAATACCAATTTTAATATGTTTTACAGGCGCAGTTTTTTTTATTGAGTGTTTTGTCAATAAAGGGGTGAAAATAACTAAATACCGAGAAAAAAAAACAACCCAGTTTTAAAAATACTTTTAGCCATTTAAATTTACACATGGGTAAAAAATAAACCATGAAAAAGATTTTGAATATAGGAGTAAAGTATGTAAATTATCACTTTCTTTGACTTAAAAATCTAAATCGTTTGAAATACATAGACATTGTAACAGACCCATAGGATGACTGCCTTGGAGTTTACGTATATCTTTGTGACGCAATAAGTACCTAAAAGTAAATTAAAATACACGCGCATTGTTTGATTTTCGATCACTAGAGTTAATACGTAATTAATTACACTTTTCGCAAAATAACAAATATAAATACATGCAAGAATACTGTTATACATTAAAATTATATTACGAACGCAAATAATGTATAAAAAAAATATAAAAAATAAAAATCCAGAACAAAACTTCCTGGTTTTTTTGTGTAAAAAAAACTATTGCCATCATGCAAAAATGTCTTGAAAATAAAAAAAATTACAAAATTTAAAATTTTAAGGTTTTTTACATATGTATATCTTGCCAAATGCTGTATTTTTATCTACACATATATAATTGTTCATGTATAAAATCATGTTTGCATTTATATTTTTTTTATCGCTTGCAAAACCAACATAAAATACTTTTTTTATAATTAATAATTTTTTTTTATAGCTGGATCCTTTGAAAATTTGTAAATCAAAACCAGCATCATTCTTTCGCAAATGTGTATTTTATACAGGGGAGTGACAAAATATCACAAAGAGTTGTTTTATTAAATCGCAGTGTCCAATTGTTTAACATAAAAAAAATGCGTACATTTTTAATTAAAAAAAGTTAAAGCAAAAAATAATTTATTTAGTGTATGTACTTTGCCCATTTATGTTGTTAAATATAGCATAAATACTTCAATATACTTTTTCTGTGGCTTATCCGATATCTTATGGTGTAAATGATGTTAATTTACAGGGTCTTTTTTTGTTTTTTTTCCTTGAAAGGTCAAAAATTTTTTTAATACCTTTTTTTTTTCTCAATTAATTCATTGCACTTCAAGGATCAAAAAAAGAATACTAAATGAAAAAATGTTTCGAGAATTCGAATTTTTGGTTTAGGAGGATCATTTATTCATTATTAAAAAATGGAGAGTATTAAATGGATTTTTAAGTTTTTGAGGGCTTTATACTAATAAAATTTTAATTTTAAAAATATCCACTAAGGTTGTATTTGATGAATGTATTTTGCGTGCTAAAAATTTAATTTAACCATATGGAATGATACTAATGTGTAATTCTCTTCACCAAAAAATAAATATTATGTCCTAACGCGTCTTATGCATCCTTCTTATATCTACATTTTTTTACGTGCAACTCACAAAACTAAAGCCAAATGTACAAATTCTTTTTTTATTATAGATTTAATCTTAAACAGTCTTTTATTATTTATATAAAGTGTCGCAAAACTTTATAATTTCAAAATTATTTATTTGTCTAATTAAAAAATATGTAACTATGATATACCAACCAGCATAGTATATATGATATTTTTATCGGCGATATCTGTCAAAAAAACTATAGTTTTTTGAATGTTTAATGACGAATTAAGGAAGAAAAATTAAATCAGCTAGGTAAGATTTTTAAAAAAACAAAAAATTGTAATAAAAAGCGATAAGGTATTTTATAAAAAGATATTGTTGAAATTGATAAATCATGCACTTGTTTTAAACCACATTATCAATACATTTGTAGGGGTCTCAAACATTGCAACTCTTTGTATATGCATATCTAATAAGAAATTCTTAAAACAATTTGCTTCGATAACGTATAAAGTTTTCAAAATCAGATACTAGAAAAACCAAAAGAAAAAAAATTGAATAAAAATAAAACGACGTAACTAGGGGTTTGCCAACTTTTTCGCCTACGCATCCCTTGATCAATGTAAAATTTTGTCGCACACCCATACAAAAAAAAAAAAATATTTTATTGCAGTCACAGTGCTTCCTGTTGTCATAATGTCGGTATACAAACGACCATTGTTATAAAAATATAAATTCACACATTGTAGATGCAAAAAAGTATACAAAGGCAATAAATTTGACACTATACTTCATTGTTTTACTCATGCGTACAACTGTAATTTTTTAAATTTTGAGCATTGTTTTCTACAATTACGCAGTTTATATAAAGGTTTTTTTAGCGTTTATACACTTTTATTTTATTTACTGCAATAAACTACACTTAAGATACATGTGAACTTTTGCATTTCATTAAGTAATATTTTTTACACATGAGTTGACTTTGCACGGACGAACACTTAAACCAGTGCATTTGTACGTTGTTTTTCGTATTTTTGTCACAAACTGACCCAAATTTTTTCGCGTAATCAGTTTTTTATGAGCACAAATAATAAAAAAAAAGAGCAAATAAGCACATATCGTATTTCGGAGACGTTATTTTGTTTTTTAAATGACTGCAAAATTTACTGCTTAATTGGTTTATTAGTATTCGACTAAAAATTACATACAAGCAACAAAAATATTAACTTTTCGTTACGTTGCTGCTAGTGAGTAAACATACTTGGCCTGCGAAAGACACATTTTAAGCATAAACTCATTTTAATTATGTAAATAAACTTTGCCTTCGAATCAATAGTATTGCAGTTTTAATGTTTTGACGTATATTTATCTGTAGTAATAAAGCTTAATAGCAGCTAATTAAAAATTTAAATCTGTAAGCTAAGTCTTCAGGCAAAAAGCGAAAAAGCTTTTCATGTCGAGTAAACTAAAATACAACACCAGGTTCAAGTATAAAAAACGTACAATAAATATGTTATATATACAATTTAAATTTGTAATTGTTTGTTTATGCTTGTTCTGTTGTCTGAAAATTCAATGAAAGTTGTCAAAAAACAGCATCAAACTGTCATTCTATTTTTTTTTATGTTGCAATACATATTTTTTGCGTCCATAAGAAAACGTGCAATATATCGTGTTTGGTTTTATCACAAATCTCTACAATAAAAATTACCCGCACCTATTTAAAATACGCGAGTGTGGGTATTGCAGATACAGTATGCATCAGATATATAAAAATATATTTTTTAGCATTTCTGTACAACTTTAATGTTCTTTTTGCAGTTTATCTTTAAATTTATAACCACTAAAAGCGCATTTTGGTAAAAAGCTCGTAAACGAAACATTGTTATACAACAAAAAACGTATGGGGATTACCAAGCAAACTGGTGGAATATATAGAGGTATAAATAAAATTAATATACCCGACGATTCTTAGAATATTTTATACTTTAAAAACTGTAACTGCATCAAATACAAATATTTTAGATGATAAATATCTTAAATATCTAGAAAATCCGAATTCATATCTACTTTCCATTGCTTTACATTTTTTTTATGTTATACGTCTTTTATAATGTTCTTTATATAAAATGATATAATTAACTTTTACATTTGTGCGCAATCGATGCGCAAGTACTGAAAAAACACAATGAAAGTGTTTAAAATGGTGTAGTATGGTAATATGTAAATTTTTACAATATTTTTTTTTTTTATACAAATTCCGGCATATTCAATTAAAAAATTTTTGCAATTTTTTTGTGTTTACATAAAAGTGTTTAAGAAGAGTATATCAATTATTTTTTGCAACAAAAAACAAAAAAAGCTTTAAATTTTCCATCTGAAATATTGTGACAACCCCAGAATAAAAAATAGCCGGGTTGCATGAAAAAAATGCTAAACAAACTAATAAAAAAAACCCAAAGAGTACGTATATACACGATTATATATAAAAGCACTACATTTGATGTTTTTAAAATGTGTTTTATTAAAGAAAGTTTAGTATTTAACTTATTTTAAATTACAATATGGAAAGCACAATGTTGTGCAGCAAAAAAAAAAAATATATATAAAGGGACATATGAAGTACAACTATGTATATATAACAATTCTGTTTGTACTTATGTGCAATTTATATGCTATTTAATATGTTCTTAAAATATAAATTTAAAAGTTTTGTAACAAACTGCATAAAAATGTCTAGAACAGTTGTTACGTTCAAACAGTTGGATTTATATGTGGTCAAAAAAAAACAATCAAAAATACAGCGGCTCATATTTTAAGTTTTAAAATGCTAAAACGCTCCAAGTTAATTTTTTTTTGCATACCAAAATCTTCGCAAATGATTTAAAAAAAATGATCTGTAGTATAAAAAATACATATCAAAAAGAAGTCTGTGAAATGTCAACACGAATATTTTTTTGGCTTTATAGTATTTAAATTGTACAAAATTTACATACTTGAGCTTTAAAAGCATGTTTTTTTGTGATTTTTAAAGAAAAAGAGTTCAATGCACAGGGTACTTATTTAAATGCCATAAAAAACATATATTAATAATACGTAATTTTTAAACGCTAAAATCAAAAAACAAAACTTTTACTACATTTTTCGTTATAATAAAACATTTTTGAGCATTTAAAAACGCAAAAAATAAAAGATAGCACTATCAATCTTTTTTTTTATTTTCGGTTTATTTTATCAGTGATATTTTTTTTCTAGATTTGTCCATATCCCCAAATCTTTGTCGCACACTCCCTGGGTGTGTGCAAACTATAGTCGAGAACCCCTGACGTAGACTTTGCGCGATTACACAGTATTGGCGTGCTATTACTAAAAGCTAGTTAAAAATTAAGGGTTCTTTTCAATACTGTCGTATATAAGTCTAACAGAGCACACCCTGTGTAAAAGCAAAATAGAAAGAAAAATAGCATATATCATAGTTTTTTTTTTGCATCGTTTCTATCAAAAAACAAAACACAAAACGAGGAACTGATCAATGATAGCCCTTCATTAACTTTTTATAAATGGTTTTCTTGTGTGTATTTTTTTTTAATAACAAAAAAAAATCAACTTTTTAAATATTTTTTATGCGTAAAATGTCAAAAAAAAAAACAAATAAATTTCTATGATAAGATTATAGAACAATTTGCCGAACCGATTTTAATAATGCAAGCGTATTTTAACTTTTTTTCATGATCAAATTAAATTAACGATGCAATATGCACAGCTGAATTTTTGTTTTTGCGTTGTTAAAATAACTCCTAAAAGTATATTTTTTTTTTTTGGTTTCAGATTGGTTTTGCATCATCGTCATATAAAAAGAATGCGAAAGTCTGTTTTGTATAGTAGAATTGCCCTACATGTGCATAACGATAAATTATCATGTAATAGATTGAAAAAAGTTTTTTAAGATTCATGCAAGTTACATTTATGTTTTACACAAAAAAAATAAGTGTATTCATGATATCACGCAATGACAAAACCCGACAAACCATATGATAGTGCATATCCATTTTATAAAAGGCAAGGTAATGTCGTGAAACAATACTGCTGAACATGCACTTGTTTACTTGTAATGTATTTTTTTTAAAACATATGTGTAAATTTTTTGAATTTTGTACTTACTGCTTACTCTATACACATTGACATAAGATACTGCCACCGCTTCATTATCACAACATTGTGATTACGAAAGGATAAAGGCTTATATATTATTATTAATGTATACTTTTAGAAAGCAATGCAACAACATATCAGCCTCCGAGATGTTGGCTTTTAGTTTTGTTATGTATAACTGTTTTAACTGAAAAAAAAATGTAAAACAGTTTGCAAATACTCCAATTTTTAAACATTTGTTTCGTTTACGTTTTCTTTATGTTATATAATGGCTTTTATAATTGCCTTTTTTTTTGGAACCTGTTTACAAAATAGATGAAATATAACAATACCAAATTTATATGCAAAGCATAATAAAAATAGTAAAAAAACGAATCAGAATCATGTAACTAGTTTTTGTTTCTTTTTAATACTTAATGGTGTGGAAAGCAAAAAAAAAAAAAAACTCAAACAAACAAAACTTTAGGCTCTTTTACTTTTTAGTTGACCTGCAATACCACAGAATCATTACAAGACACACTTGGATAAAAAAATACATGTAACGGGTGACAATGCAGACGATGATATAAAAACTTGCTATTAGTTACTTTCTTTTATCTTTTAATACTTTTTACAAAATCAACTATTGGTTATAAATAGTAAACAAAATCGTGTTACTATGGCCAACATTAATTTTTTTGCCATTTTACAAGCAACGCATTGCAACTAGCGCAGATCTTCGTTTTGGCAAACGGGTCGGCTTTGCCAGACATTGTCTATACAAAAAAGTAACTAAAAAAAGCATTTTTGATGTCAGGTCTTTGGCAGTAATTTTTTGGTTACGTGCGCGTCAAGCCCAACAGTATAAAACTTTACGATAACAAAAAAACACAAAACTTTGCATAGATTGACAAGCAGAAGAAATTTTAATATGTTACTTTTAAAACTTGTAATAAAAGTATATAGCGAAATGTATTAATGCCGTTTGCGTGCATACTACATTGTTGCAGACTTGTTTAAAACACAAGAAATACTTTCATGACAAATACAAAGAATTTGTCTACAAAATAACAATTATTTATTTTTTTTTGTTTTGTGCTTTTTGCTTATAATAAAAGGTAAAAACATATAAAGAAAGCTTTAACAAAAGTATTTGCAGGAGCAAGAGTAGATTTCTCTAATGATACTTGTGTATTTACAGTTAGATAAGATCTCACAAAATTTTAAATATTATTAGTTGGCATTAATAAAACATAAAAATGATAAAAAGATTACAATCTTATACTGGGTTTAAATACAGGGCATTTATCATCAGATGTTTCTTTGATACACATTGCAGTAATGAATTTATATGCTTATCTTTTTACTTCACAATGTTTGTATGAATTCATGCTTCTGCTTGAAAATTCCAAAAAAATAGTAAATCCGCATTTTATTATACAATAAAAAACCAAACGTTCATGCATTGGGATATTCTGTGTTTTTTTTGTGTGAACTGCAAAGAATAAGGATTTTACTTTTTTAGTTTTGCTTTGCCTCGTTTTTTTGGTTTTACGTTGTCATATAATTTTTTTAAAAAACTATAAAAAACCAGTATAATAAGGTTTGTAGCACAATTTCCTTAAGAAAAGATTTTTTCCTTGTTGCTTATTATATTGCAATTTTTAAAACAATAACAAGAGTTAATAAACAAAATTTTTTACCGTTTAAGTAATGACAACTGCACACAAGCGTTACGTGATTAAACTGTTTTTTGTTTTTAGTTCATCTGATATTTTGTCGTTGTTATCATTCTGCTTTTATCAAAAAGTTTATAATAATGTTGGTAATCATACTCTTTAAACCCTAGTCAAAAATATATTTTTAGTTTAAAAATATAATGATTTTACAAAAGGGGAGCTTTTTTGTGCCTTACTGACAAGTTTGACGTACAGTGTATCAAGAGCCGTGCCAAGTATTTTTTATAACCGTTCAAACTTTGTTTAGGGGCCTTTTGCTTTGAACAAATATTTGTATGTATTAAAATCTTTTCGGGATCAGCGTTTAAAAGTTTTAATTTTTTATTTTAAAAAACAAAACAGGGTATATATGGATATAGACGTGATATGATTTACACACTAAACTGTATCGATATGCTTAATAAGGCGCATGACTGACTATTTTGGTTTTAAAAGAGATTAAAAATAAATAAAAGATGAGGTGGGTTGAAAGTATGCGTGTTTACAGGGGCAGCTTGTCTACGAGGTGGAAATGTCATTTTAAAAATACTTCATTATTTACTTAATTTTTCTATTTATAGTTTTCAATCTTTATCGGAAACAAAGTTTCCATTTTAATCATTAAAATATTACGATTGTATCATAAATGTTCTATCTTTGAAACATATAAAATGGATAGCGTTTTAAAGCTCAAATACGCGATTTGATAAGCGATTCTTAAACAGAATTGCTTGATTTCTTGATTGCGCTATCTAGACGCGGTTTTAGACCCTTATTCTGCATATCTTGAACAGAAGTCACTTTGGTGACTCCAACAAGGGGTATATTTTTATAGACAAAAAAAAAATGTAAGAGAAACTTGAGTTCAAAAAGAAGTAAGTTTATTGAATTCCGAGACACGATTGCTTTAAAAGCAGGTCAAAATTTTGTTTTTTGTGTGTTTTTATACAAATTTGTATGCAAAAATACGCAATATCAAATAAAATTTTTAGTATTTGTAAAAAGCGACAAAGTTTATAACCTTATTTATGTAAAAAAAGATTGATTTGTAATACACCTTGTAAATATACGTTGGTACCGAACTAAGAACTTATGCTGTACACTTAATTTCTATAATTCTTTTTTACTACAACTGAAAGTATAAAAAAATAAAAAAAAGATTTTAATTAAAACGAAAAAAATAGTATGGGTAAAATATATATAAAAATAATATTTTTTCACTAAAAAATAAACAAAATTCTGTAGCCAAAACTATGATATGCGAAAAGAAAAGTAAAATCTTTTTATGCCGGACAAGATTAAAAAAATACACCCCTATAGTTTTCTTGTATCAATCGATTTTAAAAACAAAAATTATAAATTTTTTTTATTATTTGCTATTTTAGCATTTAAAAAAGTATAATTTTTGAGCAATGACTGCGTTCATTTATTAGAATGATTTTTTGATATCATAAAATGATGCTACCAAAAAACTGATACTTGCAAGTTCATTTTTTGCGTGTTTAGTACGTTTTGCAAATATCATTTGTCCTAATGGTAAGATTTTTTTTTTTATTTTTGTTTAGATTATTTAGTAATTATTAGGGCAACTAAATGCATTTCTTGCAATTATTGCATGTACAATTGCAGCTTTGCATTTTCCTTTTCTTTCACATATTTTATTACCGCCTTAAAATTGTGTCAATGACCTCAGTGGAAAATCCAAAAAAGAGAATAACGTTCTACATAAATCAAAATAGTACAAAACAAAAAAAAAACAAATGATAAGCTTAATTTTTGGCTTTGTATAATTGAAGTCTCATCTGATAGAAATTCATCTATTGATGTACATTTTAAGACAAGTAAGCACATAAAGAACAAAAGTAAAAAAGAGGAAGTTGTACCAAATAGGAATAAAGAGACTACGATTTTAACCCAAATTTTTCACGATGTTTACGAGAAGAAACTAAAATTGTTAACAATTATCATCTTGACTTTTCTGGCCACGAATATTCCACTTTACAAACTAAGACAGCCTAAACTTGAAAAATTGTATAATTATTTGGCAGAAGCAATTAACAGTAGATACTACCATAAGAACGGGTATTAAGCAAGTTTTCGATGAAAATCTTAGATCATCAAAGAGAAAGTTAA
>JAQFYM010001184.1:0-37875 GCA_034694785.1 Agrenia bidenticulata | reverse complement strand
ATTTGCAATATTCGAGAAATTGGTTGCTTTAGTGACCCGTGGTGGTCACCCCTAAGGGGAAAATATGAAATTGCATGCAATTCACGAAATTTGGAGTCGGGCTAAATGAAGTTGTACAGGGAAGTTTTTTTAAACGGAATAATTATTTCCCTTTTTACAGAAATTAAATAAATAACTTGCTCATTTCGTAATTTAAACATTGCATACATTTCAAATTTTTTTCGACAAGATAGACACCAACTATTAAAAATTTCCGAAATACATAAGTGATACAGAATTTAGCATAGTAGACCACCGCGGGGGTTTTCGGGGAGGTGTTGGATGTGAATCTACGGACCCCGCTATTCAATTTTACTTAAATAAAAGCTGTGCCTGCTCTGCTCATGAAACGTATAAATAGGCTCATGTCCAATCACATGGATGAGTTGAATGAAATCCTGGTCAAAGTTGATCGATTTAAAGGATAAATGTATGAGGAGATTGGAAGAAGTGATTTCCATAAAGCCATGTCTTTAAATTTAATTCTAAAGGGAATGTCTGAGTGGCGATATTCGGGTAGTATCTGTGAGGGACAAAGAAGGGCTTCACTACCCGCTCTCCCTACTCACAATGTAACATTTGGGAAATCCGGGTTTTGTTTCGTTGGATGGTTTTCTTAGTTGAAATAATAATAATGACATGTTCGTTCACTAATTAAATCCCCCACTGGATAAATAGGGGAACGAGGTTTTGGCCCTCTCCCTCCAAGGGATTCGTGACATTTCCTACATTTAATATCATCTCACAAAATTTATCAATTACCCCCTCAAACCTGACAACAAACTTTGAAGCCACACTTCCTCATCCTATTCTCTCTTATTGAGCCCCCTTGATATTTAAACATATTATATTTTCATACATGTAGTAATTTGACACAAGATTACGAGGGTGGCTATTACACTCTGCTGTTAACATAAAAAGAGGATCCTTTTGTGTTCCTTGTGACTAGCCACCACTGGCCGAGATGCGAGTGTAGCCTTTGAGAAGAGCTGAGGATTGTCCATGTTCTGTTTAGTTGTAAAGAAGCGGTGCAGAGTCCCTTCAGTCCCTCCATTCATTGAAAGGAGTTTAATGGTATGAGGTCTATGTAAATCTGTGCTTTGCTGAGAGTCGTGTAGGCCATAGTGGGCCATAGTGGGTACTAGTGGGTAGTAGAGTTAAGCCAAGGATAAGGGAATAGACAGGGTGCAGAGTCAACGAAGCAGTAAACTACATAAGAGAAGAGATCCATCCACCGAAATGGGAATAAAACCCGGGCATTTCACATTCCGGGATTTTGAACGACTCACTTATCTCTATGCTTGCACACACACTATCAAACAAGGGGCTAGAGACTCCCAGATTCCTACTTGACTAGCCGGAGGAGCACGGAGAAGCTACACCTACTCTTACAACATCATTTAACCGACTGTTCACAACTCACACATCCCAATGCCCGCATATTTCAAGGGCATGGGAAGAGTAGGGAAGGGCCCACTAGGCTCCTCTTTGAACTGAGAGTGTAGTTTGTGAAAGGCCCTGTGGGAGACTTCGTATGAAGGTATGAGAGTGGTATTTTGTTAAGATAGAGAGGGACTCATTTTGAAGTTTATCTAAGTGCTAAATCTGAATCCGAAATCCGAAAACACTCACTCATTCCCGGTCTCTTTGGGTTCACCCGGGTGGAAACGTAAATACAAATATATTAACGGAGTTTGATGATGATGATGATGATAATCATGACAACTAAGTTGTTTAAGGACGAGTATCTGTTTTACACACTAAATCCAAACATCTAATTCTAGCAGAGAACACAGAGAGAGAGAGAGAAATCCTCCCTTGTGGTTTTACATCCACCATTTATCAAATTCTAATTAAACTTCTTTACATACACACAAACTACCTACGACTATTCACCAATTAACTCCTCTCAAAGAAATTACTTTTTTATACATTCCTCTTGGAGAAACTTTCTTTAATCTCCTCTTCAAAACATTGCAACTCCACTCTTGAGACACATTCGGGATAAGTCGACTCAATCACAATCACTTTTAATACTATAAACATTCCATTAACTTTAATACAACTATTCATCCCGTTTTAATTCATCTCAATTAACCTATGTTCATTGATATATCGGGTTTTTAAAAATCCGCTCATACTTTCACATGTACGTATCCTACTCAAATAATTTCCATTCGTTTACAACATGAGTAAGATAAGCCATGTAAGGAGAAAAGAGAAAGTATAAACCGAGCTTATGTAGCTCCTTCCTTCGACTGAGAAACTAATCACAACTCAAACAAACCTTAAGCCCCTTTCTTAATACTGAATTGAATTTACAAAACATATGCATTAAATAAATTTTAAATTTAAAAAATAATTATCCATCTTAATTCCGAACTATAAGTTATGAACAATGTTCCATGTATTTGAGATGGAGAAAGGAATGAAAAAAGTAAATAGCTGGAAAATAAAAGAGGGGACACGTATTCCCATATCTTGTAAGCTTTGCAACACACTATATCCCTATGCCTCCAAGTAACCTTACCCCCACCCCCAAACTACCAGCACGTATTTCCATCCCCTCTAAGAATATTCTCTGAATCTACTCGTCTAATTTATTCAATTGTTGTTATTATCTTAGAGATGGTTGGATATCGTAATTATTAATTCCTTGTCGGCTAACAAAGTATTTTGAAACTTTGGTATTGGTATGGAAAGATTTGAGAGAAAGTTGGAGCCACCCTCAACGTACACAAGAGACGTCCCCATTCCTTTTTTACGACCCAAGCCATAAAGTTTGGAGACTCGGGAATTGATGCTGAATATTATTTGCCAACCCGTTTTGATATCTTCTATACTCCTCACACCGCCGTAGCATCCGTAAGGGAGAAAGTCTTGTTACACTTCTCTCTGGCCACCATCACTTTTTATAAACATGTTTAGAGACTAGCTCAAAGGATCTCAGACTTTGGATTCCAAATTATTTGACACTCATATTACTCCCTATACTCTATACCAACTATAGAAACTATACAGACACAGACAGAAAGTGCAATTAAGCCACTCTCACGTTTACTTTTCTCCACCAGACTTTTTACCCGGTTTTTTTTGGGTTGAAAGATATTGGTAGTTTTATATTGTAGGTTCGTTTGGAGCTGTAGGAACGTTGGAGAGGATAATATTTATGATTATTATTATTATTTTAAAGTATAGAGAGAGAGAGGAATAGAGAACATGTCATTAAAACTAGGAGCACTTCTAGTCCCAATTGTTTTTATCCACCTAGGCAGATGAGAAAGCGGGGAGAGTTGAGGATTTCTACACTTTATAACTCTAGCACATTCTACTAGATCATTTAATTACAAAGGGTCCTCCCAGTTTTTTTTACCTTTTCGCTTTTTAAAATATTTTTATTTATTTAATCACAACCACGTTATTTGGATAAATACTAGAGTCAGGGATGAACTCTTAGACTACAAATCATGTCCCCACTACCACAACATTCTAATTACTATCCCAAAATCATTTCATTAAATATAAAAGTAAAAAAAGTAAAAAAGTAAAAAAAAAAATTCAATGGAGGACCCTTTGGTTATATATAAAAAAGGTGGGTCTTCAAGTCTTTTGAAATGAGTGTAAAGGGTTAAGGGAGGGATTAATTATATTTACCTGTCTCATCTCTCATCCTCAATGTTTTCCCTCAATTTCTCTGTATCTCGCTCATTAAGGCCGGCTTCATTTCCGGACCAAACTCTTTAAATTCAATGAAAAGTGGGGATTTTTTTCCCTTCCTAAATTTAGTTTTCAAAAACGTACTAAGTGTGTTGTTGAGAGTGGGCTGATGTATAGATATAGGGACTCCAGAGTTGTACAAGAGAGAGAGAGAGAGTGAAAGGAGAGTTTTGGAAATGGAGAGGATCATTAATTTTAAGAGAAACAAAAGAGAGAATTCCAGTTTCCCTACTTGAAAATCGGAGTCAGAAACTCTTGAGCTCACATTCACATCCAGATTTGACAATCCACACACAACCAGAGATTCCAAAATCCCCATATTCTACATTCCAACATGGAGAGGGGGACAAGGACGCGTAGACCGAAATACCTTCCCTTACACACAACTTAACTCATCTCACTTTAAATACTAAGGGCTCCACCAGGGCTCTGAAACACCCCTTCAATCCCCTACCGGCTTCCTCACTCTCCTTTTTCAGGCTTTACTTTCATTCTCCTACTCTACTATTCTATTCAAAGGGGGCACAAACCCCCTCGGCTCAAATTATAATATCATAACACTTATATCCCAACCGGACTGGGTCAACCAATATCCCACTTCTTTTATTTTGCGATTTACTATTTTACCACTGAACAGTTAGATTGATTACTGTAGTGATTTTATTGAATAAAAACCTGCCGATAACTTAATCAACACTTTCCAAAAGTATAGTAAAGTGGGTAGCTTAAAAGATGAAATTGACCCCCCCCCCGTGTGGAAATGGGAGTTGGGCAATATTATTTGTAAAGGATGGAAAGGTTGATGTTGATGAGGTTTGGTGTAAATGGAGTGTATTGAATAGTGTGCAGGGTATATGGGCTGTAGTACGTAATTGAGTAGAGGTGGCATTATCTTCAGTACTTCCTTGTGGGAGAAAGGAACTTTGTTGTTTTGTTTTCTCGGATTGTAATAGAATAAAGGGTGGAGAATTGGAGAGATGACAATGGCAAATATAAATCACATCCTCTACCAAACTCAAACAGCCAAACTCAACTTTTAATCATTTGAGAAGAGAGAAAGGTAGAAAGGTCCATATCAACTACAACGTCCTTCAAAAGGCCAAGGGATCCCTTTCCATCTCCACGTTCATTATTCACACACACATGCACACATTATAAGGTCCGAGGTCCCAACTCCCCACTACTCTCACTATAGACACACAAAGCTCAGCTAAACAAACTACTCACATTTCTCAGCATTTATTTTATCCTTGCTTGGAGCTAAATAGAATCTTAACTATATTATCAAAGCATTTAAAAACATTGTTAAAAGATGAGATGAAGGTCACTTGGCCAACATCAAAGTCAGCTCCACATTGAAGAGTGAAAGGTTGGATTTGTAAAGTAGATTATTCAAATTACAAGCTACTCTTAAGACTCTCATCTTTTCCCCGAACCATTTGAATGTGATATGTTCAGCATGATCAACTCTTTAACAATCTCTCTCTAAAGATCAACTTGGATTTCCTTTCCTTCTCAACCATTTCAGCTTCTCAATCTACTTTCAACCTTTACTCCCTTTCAAAATAAAATATTTTACACAATTCCTAACCCTCCTCTAAATCGTTTAATAGGATCAGCCCTAAACACACATGTCTCATCATTTGAGACTCTCCATGTGAATGGGAAATGAACTCACTCCCCCACACCTTCCCATCCATTATAAACTATCCCAATAATATCCCATTCATCAATCATAGCTCATTTCACTATCCTAAAAAAATAGTAATTATTCCAAAACCCCTCAGGAGCTCAATATAAAATCCATCGAAAAGAAAAAGGAGCCAACAATGTTTTAAAAGGAGTAGAGAGTTGAGTGTGTGTATATGTAGTGGAGGTATGCCTGTATCTGGAGAACGGCCATGTCACCCTTTTTGTTTCCAAATTCTGAGTAGAGTAGTTTGGGACTGAAGTAATTTGCATATTGTCCACATGCCCCTCTTCAGCTCACACTCTTCCCAGTCTTTCCTCAACTCTCAGGAGCTTGGAAACTCGGATGGAAAGCTGGTGTAAAAAAAATATTATATGTAGAACAAGTATGGAGAATTACGGAAATAAAGTTAGTTGGAATTAAATATACAATACCTTTGTCACTCAAACTTGCTCTATACTAAATCCTCCATGTCCATATGCAAATGTAGGGAGAGAGCCCCGATATGAATAGACGCAAATCGTTCGTGACTCTTCCACAATCCGGGTATCCAGAAGAGGAGTGTTTTTCCTTGTGCAATCTCTAATCTTACTTAGTCTTAATTCAGGGCCGTAGCCTTAATTAATCAACCCTACATGCTCCCCCCTTGAAACAGAAAAAAAGGGTTGAGGATTCCAACTCCACTCCTATCCAACATGAGGGGATTGAGAAATATTTTTAACTCCCCAGGGATGAGAATTGGGGCCTCGTGAGTTTCTATCCCTTAAATGGTGGTAGGGTGATTGATGTGTACGGCCCTTGTAAATACCCTTGCCCAAGCTGTGTTTGGATGTTGGTAAATTGGACGTGGTATTTGCATATACATTGAGAGTATATAAGGGCACACACACACAACTCCTTGTCCTTGGCTCAAGGTATAGAATATAAGAACAAGGCCCACACGACTTAACTACTAATGCATCCATCTATTTTATATAGTTCCTCTACTTTCTCTAGTAGTTTCTCCCTCAAAACTTCCATGTGCAACTCCTCAACGAAATGAACTTTTCCTTCCGATTCTTTCATTAGCGGGGAGATGCATGTGGAGCCCTATGGGGTCCTATGCACAACCCTTCCAAAACTCTCTCACCACCACCACCACCACTTCTCTAATCTACTACCACCAACTCCACCGATCCTATATAGACAGAGAGAGAGAGAGGAGAGAGGGATGTGAGGAGATGTTGTCATGTTGATGTCAGAGATCTATGGCCACTCTATATCCTCCCATACATATTCATAAACCAAAGAGACTTTCACACAACCCGTCTTCTTATACACATCCAGTTTAAGATTCACCCATTCCTCCTCACAGACTGCTTCACAAGACTTCAAAAAAAGAGACAACTATGGAAATTAGATTAGTGTGTGATAAGGCACCGCAAAACCTTACCTCCCACTACTCACCACCTCTCATTACCTCTGCCTCCATTTACTACAAATATTTCTCCAATCTCAACAATTAAAATCAGAGAAAAAAACTAGATTACAGAGTCCACTTTTATTCCCCTGGACTTTGAACTTTGCCCTAGGAGGATCTCCATCCAAGCCAAAGACCCAACGTGGATTACAACAATCTCACCTACAAAAAACGGATGCCAAAATTTAATTCCCCAATCCCTGGTTTTCGCAAGCCCTATAATGTGTGTATATTAAGATAGGAAAGTCCCTTTGTAATGTGTGTATGCCGGTGGAGGAAAGGGTTAGAATCTCATCTCTGCAAACTCCTCAGCCACACATGCTTAAGACACACACACACACACACACACACACAGATCCATAAATGAAGGGGAGAGAAAGCTGTGTCTAATACATCCCAATAAGATCCCAGCCTTAACTACATAGCCTGTAGAAAGGTATTAGGCAAAGTAGTGTGGATATATAGCGCTTGCGTTCTTCATATCTTATTGTCTAATCGGATTCATTAACTTTAGCTTCTAAGGAATGCGTTCCCCCCTCAAAAATCCCCCTCCGGTCGCTCCATCCTAAAACACACACACACATCCACACACACGCTCTCTCTGTAAAATACATGTGTTGTGAAGGATCCCCGTGATAATAAGATCCGTCTCACAGAGTTTAAAATGCTGGTGGAAACAGGGCCGGCTTCTTCTCTCCTCTCCCCCTGTAGTCACATGTAGACGGAGTGGGGCCACGGGTTCTCTCTACTCCCCCCTCACTCTCTCTCTCTCTCCTTTCTCTCTGAATGTTAAAAAGAGGACATGGCACATCTCACACAACTTTTGCTTTGCATACACACAATCCTGAGCCCTACTCCTCCCAACATCTTCTATATACATCACACTCATCAGTCTCATCATCATCAGACCTAGCTCAAGACTCATCAAGACCAAAATACCCAAACACTCTCTCCCCAACCAACCTCCTCAAACATACCAACTTTAAACAAAAAAACCTTGACTCTACAAAACCTTAAAAGTTACTCTTATAATTAACAAGGATTTATCTTGACTTTCAAACATTTTTAGAAGAAAACTTAATAAAGTCAATCTTAGTTTGCCCCACTTTGACTGTTTAACGGGATGTGAGTATGTGACGAGTGAGTTTTGATTGTAACCCTTTCTTTTGGTGAAAGGGAAGTGAGCGTGGTTTTTTTTGTATCATCTTTTTTGGGAGTAAGAAGCCGGCTTTGGTGAACTTTTTCCCGGTTTTTTTGCTAAAAGGGGTTTGGGTGATATGAACTATGTGGAGACTATAGGGAGATCCTAGAGAAAGAAAAGAGACAAGGGCTTAGGGAGAGTTAAATTACAAACTGGTCGACTGTTATCGCCCATTATGGCCAACTCAAGGGCCAAAGTGAAAAGTTGACTATCCTACCCACCAAAAATGCATCCGCACCAACAACAACCGACTGACCTTCTTAACTCTCAACAACTCTTCACAACTTTTACACAAATCTTTTAATCTACCTTCACCTTCTTTTTTTATATTCTAATAGAGAATACCAACAAGAAACTAAAACTTGGCCCATCTTATAGTTTGGCACAAAGTTCAGAGTGGATTTTTAATTTACTATTATGTAAAGCCTCCAGTTATTTTTTAAACCGACCTACCTACCTCAAAAAAAACCGATTCTTCGGGGACAAGATTTAAGTTTGAGCATGGACATGTGATACTAGTTTATAGTCCGCTCTCCCTCATAGCATCTCTGTATACGATTTAAACGCTATGACTGATGATAACTTGTATTTACTTTTAGATTGTCGTAATAATAATGATCATGTAAATTAAAGGTAGGAAGTAAATGAGGAGGATAAACGGGTTACTAGAGTTAGGGAATGAGACGGGTATTTAGAGTTAGAAAAATGTAAAGGGTGAAAGGGATTGTGAAACGGGTGTATACGAATTTGCCTCAGGAATAATTAAATCAATTGTATACGAACTACATTTAACCTATTACAAACCATTTATGAATTACATAGTCTAGTCTTTTTTTGTCTAAACCTCAGCAAAGGGATTTCAAAGTTATTCCACAACAATTAACTCCCTGGATTAGAATAATAATTTATATTTTGGCCTCAACTTATCAGAAAACGTAAAATTCGTATAAATCCTCAACTCTGAGATAATTAACATAATTATATTTATGGTATAAAACTCACGTATATCTTTACACATGCTACCTCAGCAACATTTAGATAACCTAAATTACGTTTCAGTAATATAGAAATAGCTAATATCGAGAAATGGGATATAAATTCTACCTCAAAACCATGTATACTTAACCAACTACCTCAACTTGGAAATAAAAATCAACCATTTCCAAAACTCGACTCTACGTATTTATAAAAGCTATAATGTAAAGAAGGTCTGAAAGAAGATCCTCAAAATCTACCTCATTCAACATTTCCAAAGGAAATTATCCAAGACGGGTGTCCAAAGGCTTTCAAAAAGTTGTGCATAGCTTATATACGGGTATTTCAAAACATTTAAATAGTAAACTGTTTTCAAAAAAATATATAGAAAAAAACTTTAAAAAAAACTAGGTAGATAGAATGTATGAGAAAAAATCTTTGGTCTAAAGTAGTTGGAGAGCGAATTTTTGTGGAAATAATAAAAGAGAGAGAGGGGAACTAACCCGGACGGTTGAAAAAACCCGACTGAATTACTTTTATGGTCGTTGGTCAGTTTTATAACTCCCTGGGAGTATAAAAGAGCGGGTTAACCTACTAACACTACTACCCGCTTCCACTCATCCACTAAAAGACACAAAAAAATATCCAAACCACGTGCTACCTTCATTCAGTTTTTTTACTACCTCTTTGTTGGGGTGAAACACTTTCTTATTTTTTTCTTTATACCGTGGACATACTTTTATTCCTTTGCTTTAAAATCTTAATTGATGGTGAGGAAGAATATCAAGTGTGGGGGACTTCAAAATACGAGCTGAGCTTTTAAAAAAAGTGAGAAAAGGACTGGGGAGTATGTGATCAATCCTCTTCTTTCCGACTCTCTTTCCTCTGCCGTCATCGGGGCTTTTACGCTTTAATATTAAAGGTAAGTTATTTCTAACTGCTCCTTCAATCTTTTTACATGCAATGAATTTATGTTGGTGGGCTGGAATGTTTATGTAGGTTATAGCTTATTCATTTTATATAAATCATATAAAGTTTCGAGACTATAAATAGAGTTGAATATGGGATAAGAAACTGAGAGTGTTTTTAAACAGAGTAAAAGGGTCTCAACTTATTTTTTAAATGCTAAATCAACTTGTACTTGTGTCTAACATGATCCCCATACTTTCTCTTTGAACCCTTTCCTCTTGCAACAAGCCCCTAACCTAACAACAAATACTTCACCATATGTTGATAACAACTATTAAAACTTGTCCTTTTCCCACTACGACAAACACAATATCCCTCTTTAATAACATTCCAAGAAACTATAAGCCTTTCCTAATCCACTAAACTTTATCTCTCTTTTACCTCCTCGCTCAAAAACAATGCCCCCCTCCTCTCATACCAATTCCATTCTAAGACTACGGAAAAACACCGTGTCAGATTTATTTTATTATTATACACACTATTGTTGAGCGTATTTTTTCAGAGGTCAAGGGTGAAATAATCCTAACTAAATCTCTCTCCTCATAAGTCCAATGTATCCAATGAGCTTTTTTCATATTAAAAATGGATGTTGGAGTTATGGAAGGAGTTGTGAAATGAACAAGGAAAGAATCAGACATTCTTATAGAATAAAGTACATGTTTTTAATATTTTCCCCTCTATGTCTCCCAATAGTCCCAATCCTTCCTACCAAAGGGCTCTTCACAACTACTCACAAATATTAAAACTCACAATCAACGAATATTCTCAATCTCCTCCCTTCAATTATGAACAGCCCTAGGAAAAAACGAAAAGGTTTGATTTTCTGTGGATTTCCACCCCTTTACTTCCATGTTTCTCAAGCTTTCTCCAGTTCAAGACTTTTAAAAGGGGGATGAAGAAGATGATGAAGACGGACGTTTCCCTCTTTTTTTGCTTACGGAGGGAGATTGGTGCTGATTGATAGATTAGCCATGCTCCATTCTTGGGCTAATACTATTACCCAGTTTTTGGAACAAGCATTTTTAAAGTGAAGGGGGGAGCCTTGTTTCCACAAGCTTTTGTTACATGGCCAAATAGATTGAGAAAAGAGTGAATGGACATCCTTTTTTGGGCTTTTGAATATTTCATACACTCAAAAAGGATTGCATGTAACATGAGGAGGGGAATTCACCTTTCATTCCATACACATCTCTTTACAAACTCACAACATCACTCCCAAAAATTCTATCTACTAATTAGTTACCATCCCCTTTTTCAAAACGTTTCAAAAATTTAAATAAATCCAATGGAAACTCCTAATTTCCAGCTGTTTACAAAAACACATAGTAAAAGCTAGTCACATGAAAGAAAATTATAATTAGCAACGCAGAGCGTAATGAAATGTATTAATGAATTTATGTAAATCCAAAGGAAGCTAGTAAGGCTGTGTGGTCTCTCCCCGAGTTTGTTGATGAAGTAGAGGGAGAGATATTTGCAATTCATTAATTGGTTGTGATGAGTCCGAGAGTTAAGCCGTTAAGCGTGAAATTAATCCCAATTAATTGGAATCAAGTGATGTGGGTTGGTGTTAACCATTGGGCCGTGGTGGTGGACCCTAGGGTCCGACTACTTAATTGAGAAATTGACCACAACTTTCCCTTAATCCCTCTAGCACAAAGGCCATAATATCTCCATCCCACCAACTCCTACTAACTTAGTAGCTCCTGTGGCTATAGGGAGTAGTGTCCATATCTATTGAACCATTGGTGGATTAGACGGGAATTAGCTTTGTGGCTACACCATTAAACCACAGACTGTAGAGAGAGAGACTTTCTCTACTCACAAATTCAAACTTACTAATCTCATGAATGGTTGGAGGATGGGAATGTGATCCTTGATGATGATGCCCTTATCAAACAACCTTTCACCTACCCCCACCATCACTAGCTCCAGTCACGCACACCCAACCTGGACACAAGAGAATTAAGGACTACTAATCAATTGCCAAAGCCTTAACTTATCCTTTTACTCACTCATTCATTTGTTTACTTGTAAACAATCCAACCTCCCTTCCTATTTACTGTCCATTTGCATAATCCCACATTATTCCAAACCACTAGCAACAAATACCCAAACTCTGCCGGATTACCAAAATCAGGCAAAAAAAATCAGTGGAAACTTTAATTTCTGAAAATATGTGCTTGTCAAAATCCAGCTCCCCCCGTCTAGAAACTTTAGAGTGTTTTGGTCTGAGTATTTATATGTGAGTTGCTATTGGTGGATTTTGAGAGAGTCCCCTTTCCCCCACAAATTGTGTAAAAGGACAATGGATAGATTTAAGTGTAAGTTAACCTTTGGATTTAATGAGTGAGTTGGTATAATGAAGGGAAGTGGAGTCTCCAATCCATAGAACTTCCCACCGCTCACCCTCAAAGCAACCCTTATGAACCGAATTATTCAGACGGCCCATTAATACCAGAGAAAGCCAACGCTTTTGTTCTCCTTGTTAAACATTTCATAGATTGAGATTATATAACACACAACATGATATACATTCCACCATACACCGTTCATTTAGAGACAAGTCTAAAAGCCCACTCCCCTCTCCCTGCATCATCCAAGGGGGCCAATTAGAATCCCTCAATCTATTCAATATTCAAGCATAATTCAACTCTTGCATTCATAATCACTTTTCCCCGACTTGTTTTTCGAAATTTATAAAAATATTCAAATGTGTCCCTGCTCATAAATGGATACATTGTGATTGAATTTAGGGAGAGAGGAATTCTCCACTCCTCCTCCCTTTATACTCAACTACTTGCCCATATGGATTTCAAATTATGAAATATAACTGAGGGAGTAGGAGTGTAGTGATGAGACATGTGAATCTAGTGAGACTCGTATCAAATTCATATTCACCATGTGATGGGATGATTATGCCATGCCAAAAGGTTGGCCAAATAAATTAATTCAAAGGAATTGTGCCGACGCGGAGGATTCCACTTCCATGTTCCATTAGGCGCCAGGCCCCATTCCTCATTCATTACTTCCACATACACAAATCCTATTTAACCTAAACTAACACCAATTACACAGCTTTCTTTTATAAATTGGGACGATGCCCTCCCACGTGTTGACCCACCTCTCCTAAATCCATTCATCCACATCTAACATTTACAAAAAGTAAATATTTCTAAAAAGCCGAATTTAAAATATAATTAAATTAGGTGAGCTAGAAGTTGTCTATCTCTTGAATGGAACTAAAAAGTATGTGATATAGACTGTGAACATTTGTAAAGTAGAATATCAATGTTCTCAATAACTGGGGATTGAGAAAGTGAAAGGAGAGAGAAATGCCAACATCTAAATTTACACCCCACCTCATCCCATATGAGAAAGAGTAGAATATCTAAATTCATATCTTATCCTTCCCCATAAAAAGAGCCATGTCCAAACTTAGTATGAGATGGCCCTAAAGGTTATCTAACTTTTAATCCCTCTCTCTCTCCATCCACATTGCCAACAATGGTTTGGAAAAGTCCAAATCTCTCCATACATGTCATTCCCTGAAAATTTATAATTGAAATGAGAAATCCTCCTCTAACTACATTTCAGGCCCAAAGTAAAAAGTGTAAATAAGTGAAAGGGGGTAGTCTCTGTGACTATCTCCATCCATGTAAAATTATGGAAGAGGGTTCATCTATAATGAGTGTATGTGTGTATATATGTAGATGTGGCTCTGAGGTTGGCTCTATATGCACAACATCCAAGTGGAAACTAAAGTCAGATTTTAATTGAATTTTCCAGGGAGAAGAAGGGAAGAGAAAAGGGAAGTGAGTGAGACCGGGACTAATTAATAATCAATAATACAGATATGGCATCCACATCTTCCCCCACCGACCACCACCATACTAATTCATCCCTCTCCATACATACACCCAATTCATCCATACACAAATTATCAACCACCTCCATTCTTAGAAATCAAACATCCACCGCTCCTAAGAACCCAACCAGCCCCAAGACACCTCACTCTAACAATCTGGAGGACACAGACCCTGACGACACTCTTCCACTATCAAAGAAGCCCCCTCGCACATCCAAGAATGACCCCGATGACGACCTCAATGAATTCTCATCATCCTTGTCCATCTCAACCCTGAGCACGGCCTCCTCCTCCGGGGGGGACAAGTCCGCACTACAAATGGACACTAACAATCCCACATCCACATCATCCCGGAAACGGGAGCACAACCGAAGGAAAAGCTCAGAGCCTCTCTCCGTCAAAAAGCTCCCCCGGCTACTCGAGTCTGAGGACGAGGACATGCCCCACTCTCACAACCACGAGGAGGAGGAGGACTATGACCTCTTAGATGAGGATGATGATAATGATTTCACATTTGACCTCCGCACAAATGACACGAGTAGAAAGGCCTCTGTCCTCTATGGGAGCAATAATTCTTTGAAGGAGGATGATGGTCGGTGCAGAGACTACGGCCTTCCCAGTGGCTCAGGGGAAGAGAAGCTTATCAACTCGTCCAATGAAGAGTACGAGACGTCGATAAGGCAGTGCTCCGAGGACTCTGAGTACCACATCCGATGGAAGAATCATCAAAGTCATCTCCTCCTCGCTTTCGAGTCCCTTCTTGAGAAGGAGACGTTCTGTGACGTGACACTAATCTGCGACCATCAACCCCCTCCAGACTCTAACGACGATGGGGACGGGGATAAAGAGCCGGGGCTATTGAAGCTGAGGGCTCATAAAATCGTCCTGTCAGCCTGCAGCGAATACTTTCAAAGGATTCTGTCCGAGAACCCTTGTAAGCATCCTGTGATCGTGTTGAAGGACTATGAAGGATGGGAGATCCAGGCCCTCCTCCACTTCATGTACCGAGGGGAGGTGGAGGTGACAATGGGGCGCTTGGCCACTCTCCTCAAGTCTGCTCAGTCATTACAGGTGAGAGATGAATAAGAGGGGTATAATATAATTATTATCATTTCACTCCTCAAGGAATCTCCTGGGCACTTGGGCTACAATGATAACCTCTTGGTTTACCCATCTTCATCTTCAAGTGCACAAGAGATGAGTCTTTGAAATATGTTGACAAGATGAATATGAGAATGACATTAGATATAAACAAGGGAGAAAGGGAGAAAGGAGTGTGAAGAAGTTAAAGGGTGCCGAGTGGTCTTTGAAGTGTGTTTTGTCGGAAGGAAGGGCCTCAAGGGTCGGCATCTTTATTATCAAATCAAAGAGCAAGAGCTTTGGAGACACAGATGAGATTATCTACATTTCAACACTTAAAACAAACAAAGACACACTTTGACCACCAAACCAAATCACATTTATAAACATACAATCATTATCAAAACTACTTTCATTATTCATCTCATCTTCTCTTTACTAAATTATGGATTATAGCAACCCTAGACTTGTTATACTTTTCCTTTTTAATACCATTACATAGTTAAGAAGCTTTAAAAAAATCTTTAAACACATTCTTATTATTTTACTACGTCTCTAGACATTGGCTTATTCATATCCAACTTGCAACTCAAAAATTCACAAATAATGATCACATCTCGTTTTTAAGCAAAAACTTTTAGCACCTACTTCTAAACTATTTGACGCAATGGTCTCCAGCTAGGAGAATAACTGGTCCAATTAGAATGTAACAAATGGTGGATAAAAGAGAGGATGGATTTAAAAAGGGCTTATTTAAATCTCTAATAGTTTAGTTGTTGTACTAAAGAGGGTGGATTTAAATTATGAGCTTTTGTGGTCTTAATATATATATATAAATGGATAAGTAGATGGGATGGAGTGAGTGTTTGTATTGTTCCAAAGGTATGAGAGAGAAAGTTGTAGAAGGGAGGAGCACTTGTAGGTAGTGATCCCAGTTTATTTTAATATAATTAATATTCTTTGTGTTTATCTATGTTTAGTAAATCCCCTCGGCTCATTTCCTCTGAGTTTAGAGAATTCAATCATCTAACCCTTTCCTATCCATTTCACTTGTGTCAAAGATAAGCTTTCTCCATTCCCCATATCTATTCATATCAACTCATTCAACTCATGTGGAGACAGGGGACTCTTCCCCAAACAAGGGCCGTACCACTCTCTCATTATCCAACTATACATTAAATAACACAAATTATATTCAACCTTACACGAGTCCCTTGAAGAGCGGACTATAATATTCTCTACAACTAGTAATTAACTAGGATTAATTAAGGAAGAGTTAAAGCTATTTTTTAACAGCATCTACAAACTGACTCTAAAAAATTCTTTTGGGCTCTTTAGAAATTTTTCTAAAATCTAAAGCCAACTAATTAAAAAAAATTGATGAACATCAAATTAAAATGTTGACTCAACGTCTCGGTTCTAAAACAGAAATAATTTGCAATCGTATCTTCTCATCCATTCTAAGGACTTACATGGGTTTAAGAAAAAAAGTCAGTCACTAGATCTTTTAAGCCCTTGCTTTAACCCATCCTTTAGCACTTTCTTTGACACAATCTTAAGTACTTTCTTTAACACACTCTTAAGCAGCAGAGGGAAAATTTAGCTTGAGATTGAGATAAAAAGTCCATAAGCCGTTTCACCAATTCCTAGTCAACCCAATAATTCCCCGATTAAAGCTGCAAATATATTTGACTGATTGTAGTGGTGTCTGAATGTACGGCCCTAAATGAGGAGAAATGTGTGAAATGTGTTGTGAAAGTGAATGGATTCCCCCACAGAAGCGGTTATCGCTTTCCAGCTACAAGCTCATCTTTGAAGTGAGACTGAGTATTTAGTATGTGATATTAGCAGAGGGTTATTGTATCACATCATTCACATCTCTATCATCTCCATGCGGCCTATTTAGCTATCCATTCTCCAAAGCCCCACACACACACACACACAAAGCCAATTCTAGAAATTGATAACTCTGAGGACTTGCGGTAGTTTAAAGGAGGAAGCCTTTCCTCTTATCCTCATCACATTCTCCATTCACAAACATTCAATTCAAAATAGGAGAAAGCCCAGGGTGATAATAACAACCTACTCTCAAACCTCAAACACTCCCTACATTTAATCACCAAAGTCAAGGGGGACTCCCCTAACAATCATCATTCAAAACCCCATTAAATATTACACATTTTAAAATAATATCCTGTATTTTATCCTTTAATTTAAATGAACGCAGATCCGAGGACTAACAGACTCACTGGCTAAACTAGGACCCGATCTATTCAAAGCTAATCAACCCTTTATATCCCAACCCACTTCCAACAACAACAACAACAATATCAACAACAACAACAATGACAAGAACACCAAAGCCCATCTCCCCACCCCTAAGTCCTACGCCCATGACTCAAGTGGTCTAA
This sequence comes from Agrenia bidenticulata, assembly GCA_034694785.1. Taxonomy (NCBI): domain Eukaryota; kingdom Metazoa; phylum Arthropoda; class Collembola; order Entomobryomorpha; family Isotomidae; genus Agrenia; species Agrenia bidenticulata. The sequence continues at coordinate 20,469 of JAQFYM010001184.1, read as the reverse complement.
AGAGCAAGGGATCGCTCAGTGTGGATAGAGTCCCCACTGGGGTTTTGAACTTGTCGATGGACTTGTCGGTGTCCAATAGATGCGAGGTCGTGGTGGATGGGTCTAGAAGTAGTGTGAGCTTGATGAAGGATGGAATTAAAAGGAGGAATGCTAACAACATGAGAGGGAAGCCGCAAAACCTCAGCATTGCGGACACGTCAATCGTAGGAATTGGTAAGGATAAGTGGAGTGGAGGTGGAAGCGGTCTCAACGCCCCCACCACCAATCATCACCATCACCTCAATCATCACAACACATTGGCCGAAGATCACGGACAGACGGGGTCCAATGATGACGACACACCAGACATCCACCCTCACTTTCACAACCTTGGAGCCCGGCAGAATTTACTCCCTAGGAGAAAGCAGGTTGGACTTTACATCATTTTATTATGCCACACATTAATCCACAATCACAAGCCAAAAATCACTTTACCACAAACTCACTATTATCTCTGGCAAAGGGGTGCGGAATTTATGAAAAACTAATTCAAATCTGACTCATCCAGTACCAATACAATATCCTATCTATTTACAATTGTCACCAAGTTCTACCATTTAAAGTAACAGTTTGTCACTTTTTATTTTTATGCACTTTAAACGTCATATTCTTTTATAGTTATATTTCAATATATTAGTTTTTTTCTAGTAGATGAGTGGCATTCCGAATTCAAGTTACATATTGCAATTTACAAGTTAATTAAGTTTGTAGTAATTGGAAAAGCGGTAGTTGATGCTAAAAAGAGTATCTATGTTAATGTTTGATTGCAGGCTCGACCAAGACGACGATCGGGAGATTACATAGCCCAAGACCTCCGTAAAGTGATGTCCTCATTGGGTGGCCCTCATTCCCATCCAAATTTCCATCTTCTAAATGCAGTAAACGTGGGAGATGAAGAAGGTAAAGTAGAGCACAGATTATCAACCCAACCTCCAGACTCCCAATACGGACTCGAGGGACTGGAGGGACAGGATGGAGATCCTCATAATCCCCTTCATCCTGACCATGTTGATGAAGATAATGAGCAAGTTTGTAGGATGAATAGAGACGAGGCAGTGTTGACCCGACTGGCTCTCCGAAGACGCTCATCAAGGCGACATATTAATGATCAGTTATATTCTCCCCTTCCAATCAATGTGAGAAATGACAAGAGAGAGAGTGAATATAACAACGTGGAGGGAGGACGGATGATTTGTGATGAGGAGGAGGACGAGGTCCTTGACTATACAACAACCTCTCCAGGAAATAAGAAACTTAAAATCACAGGGATTACTCAAGGATTACATCTCCAGCCACACCTTCCCTTTGGGCACAATTGGTCCCCAACGCTGGGAACTAATCCCACCACCCCTCCGGCCCATATCCGCACCCACGTAAGTCACTCCTTTTCATTCAGTACTCTTCTCAACTAGGCCCTTATGCTCACCCACATGACCCTTATCTCCACAGCCTTTGAAACACGAAGGGGACTCTGATGACGGGATATCCTCCACAGCGGACCAGTGCCCATCACCCCCCTTGTCCCCAACAATGGACCCCAAGCAGTTCCTTGCACGTCACATCAACAATCACACTTCACCCCATGACTTTCCCCTCTTTGGACTCCACCCTGATCATCCCCATTCTTTTCACAGGTCCAATCTTGTAGGCTCCCTACACTTTAATAAGCAGTCACCCCCTTCCCCCTCAAACTTCTTCCTCGGCCCTCTCGGCTCCATGTCAATCACCCCAATAGGGGCAGGGGATCGAGAGGACTCAAGGGCCGGCACCCCCTCCACACCTCCCAATGTATTCTCCCCTGCAGGCTTCCCCCTCCAACTTCCTTTGCAGTTGACCTCTGGGAATAGTCATGGAGGTCATCATAATCATCATCACGGGAAGGAGGAGAGGGATGGGGAACGGAGCTCTAGAGGGGGCTCAGGGAAACAACAGGAAGGGACACGAGGAAGTCCTGTAGGATGGCCGGGGCTACCTTTAGGCCCACCGCCCATATTTGGTCGACATCGGGCTCAACACAGCGCCCCGAGGGGTGGGCCGCCAAGGGCTTGGAGTAATGCCGACTTAACTGAAGCTTTGCATAATGTCTGGAATAAAAAGATGACGACTTCTCAGGTATGAAATAATATTCTTCTTTTCACCGATACTTTCTTTTCACTTTAGACTTTTTAGCTTATTATATATGGAAATTTGGAACTAAATTTTTCCCAGCCCAAAATACTTGATAAATAAAACAGTTCAAATTTGAAGTCACTGATTGACTGTATTTGCAGTTATAAAAACAGTCTAACCAATAGATTATACTGATTTCAATTACCTAACAGTAGGAATTACAAAAGATCGATCCACCCACTACTAAATCTGATCCTTTCAATAAAAACGAAATGAAATAAAAACTAAAATCTCCACTTAATTCCAGGCTTCCCGAATATTTGGAATCCCATACAACAGCTTACTAATGTACGTGCGAGGGAAATACGGAAAGTCCCTCAAACTGGACCTCCTGAAGAAAGGGCTTGACCTCGCCATGGAGAACAGCCAAAACTCAGCCGCCAATAACACGACGACCACCACCACCAGCCCTCCAGCCAACTCATCCTCATCATCAACCCCCAACAATAGCAATACCAACAATGCCAATTCCACTTCAAATCCATCGACTACAACCCCAACCAGTCTCGGGATAAGCATCACATCAACAACCGGAAACACCACCACCGCAACCACCTCCAATAATAACAATAATAACAATACCTCATCCTCAACCCCCAAAGGTCATTCAAATTCCAATAACCTTCTAAGCAGTGGGGGCAGCGAGCATAATAATAACAATGCCGGAAGCTTAGGACACCTTCATCACCACCTTCAGAACCTTCAGAACCACCACCAACAACAACAGCAGCAACAACATCATCATCATCATCACAAGTCATCAAAGTCTCATGACCGAGGGGGTCTAGAAATGTCCCACGAACTTCCCCCCGGGTTTAATCCCTTTACAGCCGCCTCAATATTCGGAGAATACCCGTCTCCCTTCCCCTTTGCCTCCGCTCTCTCTCATATTCTCCCTCAGGCCAACCTGGTGAACCAACATGGACTTGGCCACCCCGGCCTGGGGCTTAGTTTGAACCATTCCGGCCGCAATGATAAGGTTAGTGTTGGTGATGATGATAAGTAGGGGCTTCATTTACATTACCTACATCTCTAGAACATCATTCCATTCTACCTCTCTCCAAACTCAAATAGCCTAGGGAAATTACCACCTACTTACTAAGTCCCCTTGATATTTTAGATTTCACAATCTCCAGGAAATTAAATTAAAGTGACCAATCTGAAACGATGTATACGATTAATTCTGCCTCTGAGAACAGATAATACCTTTCATGATTCAGTACCAACACGAAATACTCTCACACATATTCATAACCAAGGGGACATTTAAACCCAGGACATATAATGACATTTTTAATATTACTACCAATAATTAAAACACTTTTATCCTTATTTATAAATTTATTAGTCCCTCAAATAATAGGTCCATAGTTTTATCAGCTTTAGCTCCTAAGGCTAAATAAATGAATGGGTAAAAGCCGAACGGGCCATAGTGGAACACACAATAGGGACATTGAGATACACTGAGTTTTCTCTTGGTCACTCTTGTAGCATGCTCATAACAAGAGTGACAATGAGAAGCCCAAAAGCACTGTATCTCAACCTCCCTAATAGCACATGCTTAACGTGACATTGTACTTATCTAAAATAACTAATTTTAAAAAATGATAAAAAGATTAGCCTCTGATGATAAATTGAAGAGACGGGTTGAGGTAACTCTCGGGTATTTGAAATTCTACTCTTTTAACTCAAGTCTATGTAAATTAGCTCTAACTTATGATAAATGACCGAATTGTAGATATAATTAGAGAATCTATACACACAATCAATTTTGTATAGATAAATTGAACATTTCATTCTCAGTTCTAGGTGGAGATAAATGCATTAGATTTAGCCCACAAGAAATGATAAATAAGTGATTGAAAAAGTATACGAGGAGAAGATATAAATATTATTAGTGATGACTAAGTTTAAGGATCTAATTTAATGAGATTGATAATCAAGAATCAATAGTTTGACAGGAAAATTCGGGTATAAAATGTTGAATTAATTAAATCATCTCAAGAAGAAGATAATAAGAAATAATAGCTCTTCAAAAACCTCATGTGAATTGAAATGGAACGAATCTACCTCTGAAACTGTACAGGTAACTTTTAGATAGGAGATCTAGGCACTTTAAACCATCAACTTAATTCCCAATTACCTCTCTCTCTATATATAATATTTACATATAAGCATTAGCATCAAGTTTAATATAATAATTAGTATAAAAAAGTGTGTACTATTTCTAGAGAGTCTAGTGACTAGAAGAATCTGTGAATTAAAAACATAAAAAGAATTAAAAGCTGAATTTTAAGCAAAAAAAAAACTCTCTCTCTCAAAGGGGATTTCCTGTGCTTTCTCGTTGGGTGGGAAATGATCCGTTTCTTGAGGGTTTCTAATTTTTATTTTCTTCTCAGCATCTAATTTGGTAATATGATGATGAAATGGTTCAATTAGGAGAAAAGATATTAGCTCATAAAAATTCCCACACAGGAGTTGAGAAGTTGGTGAATCGTAACTAAGAGAGTTAATTGATCCGCTAGACTCCCCACTCCACCATATTCATTCACATATTATACACTATACTATCTACACTATATACTTTATAATATAAGCATGTGTGTGTAAATGAGTGATTCCTCAGCTCACAATATCCCCCAAAGAATATCTCGACAAGAAGAAAGTTAAGTTCCACCTTCCACACCGTTTCCTCAATCCATTGAGTCGTGATGGACTTATCCCCACTACTCACAGACTCCACACTTTCCCTTATTCCAACCACTTAAGAAGACCCCTTAGCTTCTCTCTACAAATCTCAATATCCAAACCTCTAGCCCAAATATCTTGGTCCACACACCCAATTCATAAAAAGCCCAGGTACGCCCTCAAGTCCCTCGTCATCTCTCCCCATAACACCAATGAACCTTGGAGTAGTAAAGCTAGCTAGTTAACACAGGGTCACTGAAAAGGTCACTCCATCACCCACAATGAACCATCCTGCTAAAATCACCAAAGTCTAGCAAAAGTCCTTGTTGGTAGTGTTGGAAATGGGAAATGAATGGGAGCGCTTAGAGTAGAGGATCTGTGATCTGTAAGTGGCATCCCTCACTCATCCGTGCATACACTTGTCAAACATTTCCACATGAGCAAACCCCCGTCCTAATCCAACAAGGCCATATGGATTATCAACCTACTATCATCTTAATAAATGGAAGTGTGCAAGGATCTGAGAATCTGTGGTATGGATGACCTCCATCCCTGTCATCCATAGAGTAAGGTTGAGGTGACTTGGAATTTCATCTCCAAGTCCAACGATACGGCCGAGTGAGACCGCAGTGCCCTTTCCGCCCTTTTAATAAGAAAGCCTCTCCTCGCACCACCTGAGAAGGTGAAGGCGGAAGGAGCGAGCCGACCGTGTGGTTTCCACTATTCCACACGCCTCCTCCTCCCCATCCTTAAATCCTACTTCCAAATCTAATAACAAGGGAACAAGGGATGAGGTGGAAGATGGAGTTATTAGAGAGATTGTGCTAGAGAACCTTAAGGCTTTTACTTTCCTTACCACTTTCCCTCACCACCTCCCCAGTCTCGTGTCCAAAAAGAGAGTTGATAAGGATGCGTCTTAGATATCCTCCCTATATCCACATACCTTTCTCAAAACCCTCCTCTATACCCTTTCCCTATTCCCACACAATCTCACAAATCTTCAATCAAGCCACCCTTGGACAACTCTCTCTCCTCTCTCTCTCTTGTATTGGTTGCGGTGAGGACAAAGCCATTCCAGCACACATGCAACTACTTAGATCTCTATTCTATCCATAGACGACCATGGAACATCTCCTCTATTCTCTATACGCTTCTAGTGAAGGGGGCAGGGGGGCTGTAGAGAGAGAGAACACCAAACCTTATTTACATATTCACATTAGGGAGATTGTGTGTTTTTAAAATTAGAGATTCAAACATCCCAGTGAATTCCTCACCTATACGTCCCACAGATATTTGGAGATTTAAGATTCCACCTAGCCTCGTCCCACAAGTCCTACAAATCCCCCCTACCCTTCAAGAGTGGATGAGGTAAAAACAAAGGGATCTCCAGGCCCATTTGGACATTTCAACCTAATCGGATTAGAAGGAGAAAGAAAAACATTTCCTCTCCGAATGTCAAAAGAAGAAGGAGTTGAGAAGACACACTCGATCCTCTCATACAAAACTCATCACTACCGGATACGATACCAACAAACTTTACAATTCACACATCCCCCTCCCTTAAGTGTAAGGAGCTGTAGCGTTTAATAATACTCTCCATCTACAACTTCATGCTCATTCCAAAAGTGTTTTGTAAAACTTATTGAAATAAGGCCACACACATCTGGCCAATGGTAAAAGCCTATGAAGGGAATGGGAACAAAGCTCTCCGTCTCTGTGTGTGTCTGTCGTGGAGCGTGTGTGGCTGTTTCTTGCCTGGGACTTGAAAAGTGTAAACTTATGTAGATTTTGTTGGATGGGGAAATATTGATTGATCTTAAGAAGAGAGAGAGAGGGAGAAAATTAGGAGAGTGTGCGCTAATGCTAATGCTTCTTCCTTCGTCTTCGCCCTCATTTCCCTATTGTTTAGACTCTTATTCCTTTAATTACAGCCCCCGGGGGGCTTTGTTTACTTCGGGGACAAAAGGACCCCCAACCACCACCCCCTCATACCACCTCATACATCACATAGCTCCCTAGTATCCCTCACATCACCCGGGTATCTTGCCACTCAAATTGAAAACCGATAGCCCTCCCTATTCATCACTATTGGCTCATGAGGTGTCCACATTCTTCTACACACATATCTCCCTTTCTTGCACTTACAAGCCAGTTCATCATATAATCCGCAAGCCTTGAACATTACATTTCTAATGTTTGACAAGGGGTGTGAGAGGAAAGTAAATTAAAGGCTTTTAAGACTCCTCACTTTCTCCTCTAAGCAATACTTGCTATTCTCCTACCAACAATATCCACTTTCTATTTTAATCCACATTTTCCTTGGCTTCAATGAGTAGGGAGAGTAAGAGAATATATTTTTCTACTAGTCTTAAGAGAATGTGAGGAGTATTTGTTGAAGTATGTGGATGAGTATTGAATCTTTTGTCCTTGGTCGTAGGTGATTCCAAGTGTTTGAAAATAAGGGAGAGAAAGGTTCATTAATAGGGAATAAGTTTGAAAGTAGAGAAGGAGGAGGGAAGGATTTTAAGAATTGAAGCTAAGACGACAAGCTCATCTCCATGCTAAAGTATTAGCAGCTTCCTCCTTATTAGTACAAAGAACTCTTCACTCACCCGAGCTCAAACATTCCCCTTATCTTTAAGACTAAAGACATGTGCTAGGGCCGTATCACCACCAACACAACTACATACAAAACACTACAAAAGATAGCTCAAAATTACCAAATCCTTCTGTCCCTTGGTTGTTTTTGACTGGAAGGACTTGGATTTTGCTTTGTAATGTAAAGCGTGTTGGTGGTACGAGCCTTTGGGCAGTGTCACCTACATAGCTCATATTACTCAAGTCCTTGGGCTTTATTGGGATATTTCATTAGATTAGTCCATGATATCATCCTTTGTCATAGTGTCCTCTTCCCTATACTAACTTACACTTATTATCCATAATCTAAGTTGCCAAGTTAAATCTTAAGGAGGATGGGTGACGTTTTGCACAAGTGCTTTTACTTTTACAACCTACATCTAATATAAGTACGTACCACCAACTCTCATCCTATATCATTACTTACTATCACTTCAAATATCCCTTCTCTAAATCATCCCTCCTATACACACTTTCACAAGCCCAAGCTCATGATGGCCAAAGCTAGGATGATTCTTTAAATTAATACTCCCCACTCTCACACAAGCCACCCGAGAGAAAGTCAACGTGGGGGCAACATGCAAATCTCACTCTCTCCCCAAAAACAACATCAACAAATATCTCTAACCCATCAACTTTACAAAACACATGGACTTTCCAAGAGCCCCTTTTAACCCCCCATAATCACAAAAGATCCCAGGAAACATCACACCCGCCTCGCCCGCCTCCAATCCCGCATGGACAGACCGGGAGGAGTGAAAGTATATTTTCTAAAGTGTACATGGCGTCTAATGAATATTCTAAGGGCCCCCACACACATCTGCCCCCAGAGTTGTGTAGCCGTGTAGGTGAGAAAGGTCCCTTACGACTCCCTCCTCACGCCAAAGAGATAAAGTTTAAGGAAGGGTTGGGCTTGATTAGTGGAGACTTGTTTTGTTGTCTTAGATGGTAGTGGTTGTATATAATGGACATCTCCTTGCTCGCCGTGAGAGAGTGGCTATGGATGTGTGTGCTTTCTCTTCTCAAGAGAGATATATCCATAATGCAATACCTCTCCTACATTCAACCAAGTGGATGGGACTACTTGAGCTAGGCAAAGGCGCAAAACTTGGTTATTATAATGCATCTTCACATACAAGAGAGAGAAAGAGAGAAAGGGAGACTTATAAAAGAGCCTTTGAATCCCTGTCTGGCTAGGAAGGTTAAGTAAATGAGTATGGTGGTCTGTGATGAGAAAAGTGGAGAGTGGGTGAGTCTAATATTACATTACAAGACAGCAGCTGAGAAGAACAATGAGGACCACACACAACTCCTCACACGGCTCACAGCAACACTCCACTCTGAGCCTTTGGAAGTGGAGACGTGTGTGTGTCCCTTCTATTGGGGACGTGGGGAGGAGTACTTAGGCAGTCTACATAATCTCCACTTCCGACTCATCCCAATGACGAGGAGAAAGACGGTGGTGTGCATCTCCATCATTTCCATAACATCCTCTACTATAAACAAGGCTAGAAGGCTAAATATTCATAGTCACAGAGTCTTCTCATCTTCAACCTTTCCTCATCTCCTCAACAATCACATGAGCCACCCTAGACTGACACACTTCAGCACACTTTCTTTACATAGAAATAAGGGCCAGACTCCTTTCATTCCTTTTTATCACCACGAGAGGATGAGGAATTTTTAATTCTTACCCACAACACCTACGAAACAAAACATACAACACCCCCCAATAACTTTCTCTACCCGTTCCAATCTTTTATTGTGATTTGAAATTTTCGTAATTTAAAAAAAGGCAAGTTAAAAGCATCTATAGCTTACTCTAGGGGCCTTGGTTCCATCTCCTATAGCTAGAGCAATAAATTTCCTTTAAAAGTTGCTCCATGTATTTGCTAATATGATAAGATGGATAGAGGGGAAGGGTTAAAATCTAGTAGAGAGAGGAAGATAATGTGAATAATGAATCCATGTAGTGATTGAGGGTGAGAGAAGCCAAGCAGAACGAATTAGAGATAGGAATTAGGAGTTGGGGACTCACACACACGTACCACCAACTACCAACGACCTCCACTACCAACATTATCAAAGTCTAACAACTTTCTTCTGGTCATAGTTCATGGTGATAGATCCAAGTCCTCCCTACTGCTCCAGCCCTGGAGAGAGGGGTGCCTATGGTCCGTGACCAGATTAAATCCTTTTGGGCACACGTAAATCTTGCTTTAATTAGTACCCAGCCACACACACACACTACCCAAGCCATAAATACAAACTACTCCTCATTCCTCATATGCACGAGACGGTGGAATTAACCCTTTTATAATCCACGGCCACCCCTACATACCCGAACCTCTGTGGAGATATCTGAATTGAACCAACTTCTTCTCCTGGATAATACACACTAGAGCTATTCTCACTATTCTCTTCCACTACACAACAAGATAGAGAAGAAGGATTGGAAAGTGTAGCCAACAAATTCCAGTCCAAATCTTGAGCGTTTAAGCTCTCACAATTCAAGAGCAAATGTTTCCACTTTATTCTCAAACATTCCAAAGCTTAGCCCTTGTCCTTTTTATACAACATTATTTTTAGAGCTCATCACATTTAAATTCAAATCTCCATTCACTATTCACACAGCTCTGGCAAGTCATAACTATATGCCAACAATTACAAAAAGGGAAAGGTGACAGCTATCGTAAATTCATATTTATGAGCCCTTTGGAATATCCAATGTTGTGTGTTCCCTGAGGTGCTTGGAAATCAAAGTGTCTCCACTCCTCACTTGATATCCTTGTACATGAGTCTCCCTAAGGTGTCATCTCAATCCCATGCTCTTTGAGTCCACTCCATCTACACCATTAACTAACCAGAGCCCTTATTGTTGATTATCTTATATAATTTGCATACGCCATTCTGTCCATACTCTAGAATTAAAAGGAGCCCCTCGTCCTATTCAACATCATCCAACTATCCCCTTGTCATAGCAAATCCATACATCTCTTCAACCCTCTTTGACTTTGTGACCCTCTAGGACAATCTACATTGAGACTCATACATTTAACTCTACACAACTCGTTAATTTAAATTTTAAAACCAGAGGAGTAGTAATTTTTCTAAACACTTGTGTACATAGAGATGTGCACATATTCCCAATTGGTAGTTGGTTGTATAATTCGTAAATGTGGAGCCCTTGGATCCCCCAACACTCTCAGCTCTCTCCAAGTCTCCAAGGGCGAAATGAAGGATAAATTAGGAATTCTAAGCTCAAGTAGAAATTAAATGATTTTACGACAAGCCTGGGGTTTAAGAATCTGAAAGTGTAAAGGGAGGGAAAGTAAAAGACACACATCCACATACCTACACAAGAGATGGGATGAATGGGGGGAACTGAGGGTGACTCTAAACCCTTTTGTTTTCCAATCCGCACAAGAAGACCATTTATTATGAAGGGGTGCATATGGCCGTGAATACAAATTCCAAAATCTTGCAGTTCTTGCTCCACAACTCAAATCCCAAGCTCAGTCAATCTATAGGCAGAGGAGAGCAAGTAAACTCACAAGTAATGAGTAGCTTGGAATATTTATAATATATCAATTCCTTGAGACTAGAACACATGGAATGTATATTTATACCACTTTTGTCCACTTCCTATGATTTCGCATGTAGATCTATGTGAGAGCAGAGTGAGGCAGAGTTTGTCATTGTTGGTGTAAGTGATGTGAGTAGCGGAGCGGGATCAATTCTCTCCAAGGACCATTTTAGACATTAGTCACATCTCTTCCCTATTTCCTCTTATAGGAAAACATAACGGGCCAAGTCCTTTAGAACAAGAGGAGAGAGAGGATATTAAATATCTCTTTGGGATGGGAGGAGAAAAGATGGATATTCACACACGTCTTGGTCATAGCCACTACTTTCTCATGATATGTCTATGGGGCAGCGGAGTCGGAGGCAGGGTGGGCCAACTCAGCCCACAGGCCAACCATATATTCAAATATCACAAAATGACAAGACCACTTTCTCAACTTTCAAACACATGTCATAGGCCACCGACTCAACTTAACAACCCATTCACACACATTTCAACACAGACTATCACACTTTTTATATCATTTCTTTTTCTTCTTTTAAGAAAGAGTATTTAGCTTTAGGAAAGAATTACTCACAAACTGGCAATTCCTTAAATATCTTTACATCTTATTTCCAATGCTCTTATTTGATTTCCAAAATTAAATAACCTTCTTAAGTTACATGTCATTCTGATGACATATTACATTTCTTAATAATACTGAAATTAATATTTAAAAAATGAAAGTTTGATTTTAACTGTCCCACCTGCTCTAAAATCTCTTTCCCTAGGTTTGAAACTTTAGATAAACGTGTATAGTTGTGTGAAGAATGTGGGGTGGACTACGACAGTTGGTAAATGAAATGGTAATGTAGTTGGTAAAATGAATGCATATGCATGTTATGCTTATGAAGGAAGAAAGTGTGGACGGGAGATGGAAATTAGTGGAGCAACCAACTCTCACTCTTCACCACCAACCAACAACATATACAAACTCATAACTCATCCTCCACACATTGTACCCTTAGACCTTTCACTACCCCTTCACCTTATCCTATAACCCATGCACACCTACGATATCCACCATTCATATATTAATCCCTTAATCATCCAACAAATTCACCCAAAACTCTCTCACAACACTTGCTACCTACACAAACCCAATTTCACATACTCAACATATCCCACCAACAACATCAAGGTTAAAAAAACTTTATTTAAAATCAAAAGTAGGAATGAAATGTGTAGTTTGGAAATTGGATCGGAATGGGGGTTCCATTGGATACCCGCTCCCCAAGTCCTCTTCCCAGAAAGAGACTTTAATACAATTGAAGGGGAGGGGAAATGGTCTTTAAAAAACAATGTGCATACATCTACTTTGATATGCATATGGATGGAGTGTAATATATGGAGATGGATATATATGTGATGGATGTGTAGGAAAGGAGAGTGATTATGAGTGGCTGGGGCTCATTAGAAAGCCCCAACTTTTCTGCTCCCCTTCCTTAAGCACAGAGACTCAGAGAAAGAAGAGAGATTTTTTATCCTATATTTAAAACAATCCCACCACTGCCTCCCTTCCCATCATGTACAAGATATCATTGTGAGCCCCTTTTTCAGACCTCTGCATTTCCACTCCTTCCCCCCCCCTTCAACTTTTCATATCTCTTGATTTCTTTCAGGGAAATAATATATCCCTCTTTTGTTTTATCAAATGCATTCATTCACATTATACATCTTCTTCATTATCACCACATCACTCACACACACCACACAACTAAACAATACACAGACATACTCCATCCCATACCGGAGCCTTCATACACCACCACCACCTCTAAAAATATCATTTCAAATAACTTTCACAACAATTGCATACCCACACTCCCGTCTCTGGTCAAGGGGGACATACTTCTAAAGCATTACCCGGGAGACTTGTCTAAGCTAAGAAAAAAGGGTATGAATGTCCCCGGGTAGGGATAGAGGAATATTTTGTCCCTTTGGTAGTAGGGCAGTCTATAGATTACGACATTTCCTTACACTTGTGTGCACACTACCCACTTTTTTTATCCCTCGGATTTTATATACTTTCTTTTTTAATTCCTCTGTATTTAGTTTTGTGTTTGGGTATTGGGTGGGTGGGGTTTGTCCCTTGGCTCCCCGTTTCTTAGCTCATGATAATAATAATGATGATGATGATGATGATGATGATGATGAGGAGGAGGACGGTGGTAGTTTGTATTTAGTATATTCCAAGAGCTCTGTGCTGAGAGTGAATGTGACACAATCAAGGGAAGTGATGATGACTCACAGGAGGGATTTAATGATGCGGATTTTTAATGAAGAAATTCTCTTTGAAATTATGTCGACTCTGCCAATGACTTAAGAGTCTTTCTCTCTCTCTCCATTTCTTTAGACCCATACCACCATCAACAACAACTATCAACATACATACTAAACCATACACATCTGAGAATACCTCCACAAACTTTCACTTCTTCCTCCTCACGGATACTCCATTTTTTTCGGATAGTTAATACGGACACCAGTGTACCAACACATCCGCATTTTAAAACTATTTTAAAGCTTAAAATCTCCTCTCATTTATAGAATGAATTTTTTAGGTGACAAGTCTAAAAGTGACATTGGTAGATAATACTAAGAAATATTCCCCGCACAGGTAAGCAGAATTTCCAAATCAATTCCTCCGCTCTCCTTTAAGTTTAAAAGTATAACAACTAAGCGTGTAGTTTTGAACTTTTGATATTTAAAGTGAAAGTGTAAAGGGGCTGAGAGAGGAGTCACCTTCCCCAAAAGCAAAGTGCCAGCACATTTCCCAATTCCATAAAAACAAAAGGACCAACAAAAGGGAGATTTTCTAATCTGAGATGATGATGAAGATGAGTTGAATATATTCTTATAACTTTGTCCTATATAATATTTCCCTACCAACCACTCATCCCCACTACTCCAAAATAGTCCAAAAGTCCAAACATATATTTCAAATCTACAAATAACTCTGTGTTTTAAATTGAGAAATGGTATTGGCAAATAGGAGCCAACACCCCCAATTCAAAATTCCGAACATCAAGACAAGAAATGGAAAGAGTTGGAAAAGAACAAAAGCCCACAAGAACTTCACATACACTTTCTGTGACTTTCTCCTACATTCCAAATCTCCTCATAGAATAGATAACAAATTCCAGCCCCTCCCCCTCCCCCCTACATGTCCAACCGTATCAACAAATAAGAAAAACTCCACTAATTCTGCAACTGAAAGGGGCCAAAAAGTTGGTCCTACTTACATGGACCTCTTTCTTCTCCACTCTCTCTTACATAATCATCTCATTTCTCCAACTAATTTATATCCTTCCTTACATATATTATCAATGGGATTATATATAAATATCCATCTCCACATTATATTATTACTCCACTCTATTTCAAAACACTAGGCACAGTTTTTAAAAATCAATTCAACTTTTAACATGGATTTGGAAAGCTGAGGAATAGAACAAAGCCCCTTGAAATCTATTCTTCATATCTTAAAGCAACCCAAGCAAGGACTTCAAGTGTTCAAACATTTTGACAATACAAGGCCCCGTGGACTCCTCCAGCCCCTATCAACAGCTATTAAACATAGATTCTAAGAATATAAGCACACCAGCTAAATATGATATTCCAAGGAGTTGGTCCATTGTCATTCCTTGTACACTTGCCCCCCCCCCCTCAGCCTCCCCCTGCATTGGGATATATTTTTTGAGCCGGTGTGAGCTGGGAGGATAGAGGAGGAAAGCTTTAATTACCCGTGGGTGGGTTCATAATGACGATAATGACAATGACAATCACTATGTCTCCTAAGACTAAGAAGATGTGATGAACAATGACTCTTTTGTCTCTCGTCTTTTATTTACTCTCTTGTGTTCTTAGATTGTCCAAATCAATAGGAAACTCCTCCTCTTTACAACATCTTTAACATGCATATCAAACATTTCTTAGGGACTTCAAATCAAAACATTTCAATGTCGGTGGCCACATACACTTTTTTGAAATTACATCAATTCTTAAACAAATTTTTTACCAACCCCTCCCCCTCAACTATTCAAAACCTGACTAGTAGGTCAATCTCGAATATGAATTTACACAATTAACCTTGGGGTTTTATATAATTAAGCCATGAATCTTACTTTGAACAAGTAATAAAATAGGATAAAATATTTCTGTACCGGTTTGAAAGATGATGGCTAATATTTAACTTCCTACTTGTAACTGTTAATACTAAAGAGAGTTTAAAATTGTGGAAACTAATTATTAAATCCCTTATAGTGTTTCTTTTACCAACTCTTGTACTTTGCTAAACACTCGAGTTCAAAATGTCGTGGAGGGTAAGATTGATATGAGAAATCCCATGCTCAACTCAAATTCCCTACGTCCATTATCCAGATTAATATTTCCCCATGGAGTTGGTCTTTTGCATCAAGTGAAGAAAGGTTAAAATCTCCGTCTTAATCTTATAATAGACGTGTGAATAACCCGTTGAGCCAACACTCTCCCATTCATATCAAACTAAATCCAATCAGAGTAATGTCCAATACATTCACCTCCTTTTGCAGACTCACCATACTACTAAATAGTTACATATTATCACTATTGTTATTACTACGATAATTCAGTTGAAGGTTCAGATTGGATTCCATCTCAGTCGTCTCAGTGTGGTGACACATCCATATTTCAATAAAACAAGGCGTTGTCACTCATCCATAAATGAAATCATCCATAAACAGGATTTAGTCAGTGGCCTTTGTAGGGATAGCAATTGATGGAATGGCCTGACTGAGCTCAATCTTTTAATGAAAGCTTATAAGAGACCAATGTCCAGGAGATTGAAATGCCAAGGATGAGCCAAGCTTCAAGAATTGATGACAATATATTTATCACATGACAACTCTTGGAAATTACAAATCGCCCCGATTTCCATCACAATTCTATGAGATGATAATATTTGATGAGACTCCATATTTCAGTGACAAAGAATTCATGTCCAGGCCGGTATGAGATATGGATATGAGAGATGTGGATATTGTCAAGGGAGAGAGACCCTCTGTCCTCTAACGGAGACGAAAGCTGTGTGATTTTATAATTCATAATGACAATTCCAAGAAATCATCTAATCTCCCCACATTCCTCACATTGTTAGTCCACATTGAAATTTCAAAGGGAGACTCTTCTTCCCCGACATTCTTGGGGAATGTAGCGGAGATGAGGAGACGGGTAAAATGGGAGGATATAAATTTGGTGAGTTAAGTGAAGTGAGGATATAAGGGAGAAAGTCTTTTAAGGGTCCTCTCCAGCCCATTCCCCCTTCCCCACTACAAATTATTCCAACTCAATCTAAATTGTGCGGGTAGTTAAAGTAGAAGCGGAGACCACCAACCACCACCACCCTCAAAATATTATAAATCCATAAAATTATCCAACTAAAATAGCGGGCCACTTAAGTATTTAGTCCTTCAAGGCTGGGAGATTTGAGTGTGTAATCCCCCCGTTTGTTATCACAGAACGGGGAGGAGGCGGTTGAAGAGATGAGATCATAATCTTGTAGCCAAATAATAATATTCAAAAACATGATCCTCTCTCCACACATTTCCATACTCAGTCAATACTGCCTAGGACATCTCAGCCCTCCCATACTGACACACACATTGAGAGGGGCTATAACAACCTCCGCATATTATTAAATACAGGATGGCCCTTGCATTTTGAATCCTAAATTTGCATACCAAATCTGAGGGTCCAAAGTAGATGGAGATTCGATGTGGAGCAGATCTCTTCCACCCACACAGCTTCATCTTTGACATCTCAACGTTGGCAAGACTCTGGTGATGACTCTGATGATGATCATCATCATAATTCCAATACATCTTCAACCACTGTGGAGGAGATGTATAAGTCCAACATCTACTCAACCATTTTACACTGTTTAGTTTAGCTGGGCAATCTCGGGTAAGTAGTGAATAATAAGTAAGAGTGGAGAGGAGAGCTGAATTTTGATATTTTTCATATCCAGAGGAGAGGAGGCCGGGGTAATCCCCTCCTGATAATCCATGCATCCCATACTCATCACCTTTAATACCCGGGTATCAAGTCCGGTTCCTCATCACATCAACTAAAGTCATTCTCCATTTTAATTCTAAAACCTTCTACCATTCACCTTGTTCTAGTTGGGGAAGCAACTCTGAGATTCTAGCCTCACACGCTTTCTAATCCTTCCCTCACTTTCACTATACACTTCACTCTCACGTACAATCTAGACAAGATCTAAAAAGCTAGGAGACTCACCTTCTACTACACCACACTTTCACAAGAGCATTAACTTGTGGGCTACCAGGATTTGAAATTTAAATAATTTACCTATCATCTACAAATGATCATCTTCATTATAATGATCAGATGATCCAAGTGAACAAGAACTTATCAGACCCTACAACCACACCTTACAACTCAAACAATTAAATCATTAACAACAGGGGGGCATGGAATTTATCATTTTATTATTAACAATTATAGTTACACATTTAATGGCCACCCATTCTCCACTTTCCCAAAATTCTAAAGCATGGACTGAATTTTGAATCAACTATCTTTTAGCTTGCAAACTAAAACCTCTTGAAAGATCTTCATCTTAAGCTTTCACTCCTTTAAACCCACCTCATTTCTAACCGATAGTTAACTAACGGAAATTTAAAAACAAAAAAAACAAGACCATTACTAAAGAAAACGAAACCAAGATTTTGAAATTTTCATTCCCATTGCAAAAAGTAGGTCTTATTAGCACAAACGGGAGGATATGATGGAAAATAGAGAAAAGTCTTCAGAAATCTAAAGTGAGTGGAGATTGTAAATGCTTGAAAATGGAAATCGTATCAATGGAAATTAATCTTAGAGGGAGATTGAGAAATAAGGCTCATTTACTTTCCAATTGAACCCTAAAATCTCAAGTGAGCTTTATAAAGATAAGTATAGAGTGTAGCCTAATTGAGCTATGGAATTAGCAAAAAGTTGAATAAGGTGATTCTATTGTCGATTTATGAGGATTATATTTTTATTGAGGGAGGAGGTAATGAGAATCATTATATTTAGTATATATAGCAAATAAGGGATTATTAGTAATAATAATTGGATATATAATCTCAATCTCTTCTCATTTCCCCATGAATGGGTCAACACACTTTACAGACAAGAAAACCCAACTACTTTTAAATACTGTACTTTTTTATTAAACACTGGAGAGAGAGCCCCACCGGGCACTTCTACCCGCTTCCCCCCCCCCAAAAACTCATTGAGAATTGATCCCATAGCCAATTCCCCAGGAAATACCTAAACTTTCAAGTGCCACACTTAAGAAGCACAAACAATTGGGGATAATTAATTTCTAGGCCATATTATTCCATTCTCCCTATGAAATCCAACCTCCACTTTTCCATTACTCACTTTCAAATTCATTTTACTACAACCATATTTTATACTCTTTTAAAACCTATGCATATCCAGGGCTCAAGAGATCTTTCCAATACTTACGATTTCCCATATTTTTTATCCTTATTGTGGACATTGGAAATGTTTTGAATACAAAATATATTATAGTCTGCTCTAGGGAACCCGTTCCTCAATCAACATTCCTCCCATCAAAACACATGCACATTCTAATAATTTAATTTCAATCATGATTTTAATCATCTAATCATTTTAATATTTGTAATACGGCTAGATCAGCGGGTTAAGATTTTATAGAAATGCAACTAATAAAAATTTAAAATCTATTTTACCTCACCCCTTTCATCCTATATTCAAAAATCTTTTCAACACAGTTTTTAGACCTTAAAAATAGACTAAATCATATCTTTGGACATTGTGCATCAATTCATATAAATTTTCCCTGCAGCGAAATTATTTGTGCTAAAATTAGTTTTTTTTAAAAACAGAAAAGTATTAAAAAGTTCAGTTAGTTCAAAGTCATTGTATTGACACATTTCTTAATTCTTAAAAGGCTAGTAAGCACTTAAATTGTAAATAGTCTCAAAGGGAGGTTGAAAAACTTGGGCTAAGGTGAAGAATTTGTGCCTCAGGGGTAAAGTAGTAATAATAAGAAATAGATTTCAGTTATTCCCAACTAGTTTGGTAGTAGGTGGTAATCTATGAGCAATCTCCCTCATATTATGATCATGATTAGAAATAAGTAAAGCTATAAGGCCTCTCCTCATGCATCCCCAAACTAATTTTAAGCCCCAGGATAAAGAGAGTATGGACTCATAATGATTAAATTAGATTGGGAATAATGAAACGTATTGAGGGTGGGAAGATTTCAAAGATTTCAAAGATTTCTAATATCCGGGTATTAGGTAAAAGTTATGGGGTAAATTCGGGTGAAATGGCTCGTTGAGTCTCTTAGTTTTTATGGGGAAATATGGGGAAGGAAATAAAATCTCTCTCTCTCTCTCTCTCTCCTATATCCAACATCAGATTGAACATTGTCTCAAAAGTGTCTTTTCTATAAAACGAGTACAACTTATCATTTGTTATTAGAACAAGAAATTATGGGGATTAGAGATTTGGACTAATAGGGAAATCTAAAGAAATTATACCAATCCTGTATCCCAATCATTTGGATTATTCACAATCACAATCAGCCCAAATCTCTAGACCCCGAGGAGAGGCCATAAAAGGACTCAAATCTTTAATACAAATCAAAGTGAATGGAACTGTAAAAGTTATTAGTTTCAATCTAGGAAAGGTATATAGAGAGAGCCATTAGCTCAACTCCTTTTTACATTCAATTATCTCAATTTTAGAAATGGATTCTTTGTCAGCTATATTATTATTATTAGGGTGAATAGGTCCTAGTCCAACCAGTCGGAGCTAGTAATGGACCATTGCAGATATTTTCTCCATATGACCAACTGCTTAAGGAGACTATGCAAAGTACAAGGAGAGGACAATTATCTTCTATTGCAAACATAACACGTTCCATCTACAACTCAACTTTTAAACATCCACCAAATGGACTGAAGCAGTTCAAATCACCTCCTTACTAAATACTCCTCTATACATATCCCCACAAATATCCCTTTCTCAACAGTTTGGCCCATCACCTGTGACCTCCCACTATTCCATCCACACTTCCGCATCTCAAGAAATAACATTAAGATCCTTGCTCCACTTTTATCACAACATCCTGACGCCAAAAATAATTACAAACGATAGGAGCTGTTATGAGTCCCTCTCTATTCAATTCAGTATCCTCATGCACTCACATGTCATGAACCTAACATTTAATCCGAAACTCTAATCAGCCAATCTACCTTCAAAAATCA